>VZRI01006415.1:0-15397 GCA_013397515.1 Upupa epops | reverse complement strand
TGTGGCTGCCCGGCTCCTGGCTACTGCGGACACTTTCTGGCTGCTCCCTGCCGCCTCCTGCCTGCTGCCGTCTTCCGTCTGCGCCTGCACCGAGGAAAAGAGAGCCACATCCACCGCTCCAGGAGGTTCTGCAGCCATCACCCTGACTAACAGGGTGTCAGATGGACTCTGTTGGGGTCCCTAGGATCTTCTTTCGTTTGGTTGTTTTGAGTGTACTGTTGGTGTTTCTTAGTGTTCTTAGTAAAGAATTGTTGTTCCTTTTCCCAAATCTTTTGCCTGAAAGCCATAAATTGAAAAATTTTAATATTCTGGAGGGAGGGGGTTGACAATCTCCATTCCGAGGGAGTCTCCAGCTTTCCCTAACCGATACCTGTCTTCCAAACCGAGACAGAGTATAAATCTGATTAAATCAAAACCCAGGATGTATGGAAACCATGCCAGGGAATAAAACCCATCTTTTGACATAAAATATGAGGCTGAGTGATCCTTCCTCTTCTCACTGACTACAGTCATGTGGAGCTTCCCAGCACTGACACCAGCGCTGCATGTGCTTACCCTCCTTTATAGAGTGGCCCAAAGGTCTGGGACGCACAGTAGCTGAGTGTATTCACAGTAAAATTACATGGAACATACATGCCAAGTCATCTATGGTGATGTTGACCAACAGCAGGTTTTGCACAGGTTCTGAGAAAGCAGGAAGAAAGGACTAATACCATACTTCCATTGCAGACTTTGGAACAAAAAATTGAGGATCTTTCATCATGAACACTAGGATGAGCATAGCAGCTAAATCTTTTGTACAAATTCTTTGGTGGTGAACAGAGGTGTAAGTTTGGATGATGACTTTTGTCTTGCTGATGTGATATTTAATAGACTAGTGCTGGAGAGAAGTTCATGGGGCTGCACTGCTAGAGGGTGTGGATATTCAAAATACAGGAGCATTATGTACTTGTGCCCAATGTAAATGAATGTTGGATTGCCGAAAGGAAAAGACATGTCTGGTTCCCACTGTCTTAGGATTTGTCCCATATACCTGAAAAAGCATTTAGCCTAGGTACAAGGCAATCAGTTTTAAAGCTTTTTATTAAAAAAACATAGAAGAATGACCTCACCTTACCAATGAGGCTTGCAATCCTTGTTATTTATTTCTAAATTGTTGATGTTGCTCAACATTGATGTCTAAATCTGAAGATGAAGGCTTGGTTTTGCAACTCTATGCACGTGTACAAACATAATTAATATTTATGAAGTATTCTGAAAATAAAGCATTTGTTATTACTGAAAGGATTGTACAGGAGCCTTCTGAAGTTAGGTTTGATTTCCGGAAAAAGGTATTTCAGATTTAATTTGTGTACTCCAAGAACTTGAGCAGATTAGTATGGAGAAATTGTCCTTGGGTGGGAATGCTGTTGGAAATGGTCCTCTAGAAATTAGTGAGGAAAGAATGTCTATTCTAAAATCTTACAAGGCAGTGGGTTTCATCTATGGCTAAGGGTGTGAACTTTAGCTTTTCACAGGTTTATTGGCTCATCCAAAAACTATTCACTTATTTGCTTTAAAAAAAAAAATATATATAGGAAGCAGAGAATAATAAGGGGATGGGGGTGGGGAAGTGATTAATCCTCTGAGTCATAGCACATAGATAATTTAAAGCTCTTCTGCTGGGCCTGAGGTGCCTCGTGGGGATAACATGAGCACATTAATGCTTGGCCTAATAACTCATTAGTCCTAATTATTACTGCATATTGGCCAGTACATATATATTTGCTTTGGACTATTAAGTTGCATGTATCCACACTGCAGATTCTTGCACAATTTCACTCAACTAAATGACCCACAGAGAGGGTTATAGTGCCCTGCTGCTGACTGTATGTACTCAGTCAATAATTTTTGTACTATTTTGGGTGAACAGACTCATGAATAGGATGGAAAAGTTTTTCTAGTATTTAATTAAAAAAATCTACATCTGCTGGGGTGGGCATCTGCATACCCAACAGCTGGGAAAGAGTACGGAGGAGGTTTCATAGTGCTTAGGGTGTTTCAGAGTGTCTTCAGAGGTAGGCTGGCATTGTGCTGTGCAGGAGACAGAACCCCTGAGATAGCAGCATCTTTCAGTCAGAAATACTGTTCAAATGAATTCTTAAAAGGTTCAACAAGCTTGTAACTGTAGGGTGGTGATTTTGCTAATCCTGGTGTTGAACTTATGGAAGGTGATACCACCATTAATAATGGGATTCAGAAGGGTTAAGAAAAGTGTGGTGAGAAAAAAGGAAACCCAAGAAGTGCATGCTGCATGATAATATTTAATGTGAATGAGAAGCTGAATATACATGTCCAAAATATTTAGGTAGATAAGATATAATAATAAAAGTCCAAGGACTTCATTAGGGTCTACAGTGAATCTCCAGTTCCATGATTTTGCATAGATTGTTCTTCTTTGATCAGAGGTATTTTACAAAGAAATCACCTATTACAATTTCTTGAAGTTGTTTTATTTTTTTCCCTGGCTTTGCATCAAATGAGATATAGGCAGAAAAAAAAGCTGTGAAACCGTCAAATCATTGGTGTAAGCAGAGATAAAGTGCAAGAAAGACTTACAAGTGCCTAATTTTAAGAAATGCCAAGTAAACCCGATCTATTCTTCTTAGTGATAAACAGTGGTTTAGCAAAATAACCAAACAAGTCTGAATTCTGATAAAATTTCATTTTGGACCCAAGATTTTCAGTCATAATTTTTAATATATTTTATGCTTTTTATTTCAAAAGAAGTTGTTAATAAAAATTAATATTGGCATAAAAACTTGAATTTAGTGAGGTACATTTTCATCAAACCAAAAAATATACGTTTGAAAATCTTGCTTCTTGGAAAATTCTATTTTTCTTTTCAGTCTAATTTCGAATCATCAATAGCGTAATTTCAATTTCGTGCAGATTGGAAATTCTACTCCTCATGCAGACCTAGTGCCAGGAAGCCAAGCTTTTATTGACTCCACTGGGAACTGTGGGTGCTCAGCATTTCTACAATCCATTATCCATAAACTCAGTCGTGATCTGTCTTACTGTTCAGTTCTGCTTTTTCATCCATACTGGGTTTAGGTTGGTCTATAAAAAAACTGCTTGGATAAGTGAGGAGAAAAAGGATTAAAGTTTCCTGTATCATAAAATGATAATCCTAAATTGCATGTTGTCCCAGAACCACACTTATCCCTAAACCCATGAGATCCCCTGGAACTGAGTAAGTTTCTGATGTCAAACAACGCAGTAGTTCCAACTATGGTTTGCTGAGGGAAAGTGGTGAGAGTTGGCCCAGGATATATCACGGAATATGGTAGTGACTCAGGTTCCACTATGTCCACTATTGTATTGGGGTATTTTACAACACAGGTCTCATTGGAGGTCAGGGCAAACGGCTCAGGGCATATCACCCCTGGTGGCAGGCAGCAGTCGTTGTAGGGAGACATATGACAGATTAAGACCTGAAACACAGGAGGAGGGGAGAGGGAAAAACACAGATGTTAGTCGAGCAAGAAGTTCACCTATTACATGTAAAGATTTTGGGAAGATAGGGTTGCATCCTGTGTATTGTGATTGCTGGCAAAAGGGGAAATTCTGAGAAGCAAAGAATTCAGATGATAAATGTTTGTCCAGTTTTTGTTTTTATATCCAGTAAAGCTTTTCCTTCTTTAGAAACCCTTCTGGACTTCATAATTTCAATATCTAGCGATATAGAATCATAGAACCAATTAGGTTGGAAAAGTCCTTTAAGATTGACTCTGACCATTAACTCTACCAAGCCCATCACTAAATAATGTCTCTAAGCACCATATCTAGATCACCATTGTTTTTGTCCTAAAATGCTCTAGTCCTACTGCTTCTCTTCTCTTCACAGAATTTTCAATGTGTCGCTCTGCTCTGTCTCACTCCTCTTATTGTCAATCAATACACTGCTGAAAGCAATAACCCCAACTCAACTCTACATTTTAATCTTAGTTTTGATTTTTGCTGTTCTGGCAAAACCAAATTATGGGAGTGAAGCCAGTTACCTCACCTCACCTGATTAGAAGTGGAACAACATGATCTGGAATGGAGATCCACCCATCTTGTTTTAGCTTCATTATATATCATCTGAACCATATATAGTATCTTCTATTTGAAAACAACCAACTCTTTAAAACTGTCTGATTTCAAGGCCAGATTTTCTAGCCATAGTATATGTAATTATAGATTGCCAAGCTGAGGTTGCCCTGTATTTTGACTACATTAGTTAGACAAGACAAAAAGAATGGTGGAGTAGTGATAATTTTCTTCACCCTATCAGTGTGAAATTGGTGTGGAAGTGGTGAAGGTTAGCATGAAGGGTGGGCCTGAACTGATTTGTCAAATGAGTCCCCACATTTACGCATCTCCATGGAGTCAGGGGAAGAGAAAAAATTCAAGGGATATTTCTTGTGTCTCCTTCTAAACATCTTATTTGAGCCATATGCCACTGCCTTCTCCAATCCTCAGGGCTTCATCTTCAGCTTTTTCCAATTGACCCTATGACTTTCAATTGAAAGTAAGAGAAATGCAACAACAAAATATTTTGTCAGCTAAAGGCCTGGATTTGAAAGGGTTAATTTTGCCACTGGGAAAATAATTGCTACCCCAGATCATTGAGTGGTCCAACCAACACCCAGGTTATGGATCCTTAAGTAGTCCAATGCAGACAAATGATTTGACCAAGTTCATCCTAATACCCATGAAGAAGGGAGAAGGAGCACCAGTACATTCTTTCCAGTTTTGGAATGCAACAAAATATTTATCAAAAGATAGCAGTAAAGTGGTTTTTTAGTAAGAAAAAAAATAAATGAGTTCCATGAGAATTTTAGAAAAAATCTAGGACAATTTCTCCAGCTGTTAAAAGGCACCATGACTTCCTTGAAGACAACTGAGAATGAGAACATTACAAACTTTTTTTTTTAAATTATAATTTCTTTAATGAATATGGTAATATGAAAACAGTGTTTACTGGAATTAAATTAAATTGAGACTCTTTGGAGTTCCAAGGGACTTTTAGAAGCTATCCCATGTTTAAATGAACTGTTGTCCCGAACACTAACATAGTTTGCAAATTCTGGCTTTTACCTCTAAAGTGTAAAATTTAAATAGATGTAAAACTAAAGGACAATAGAAAGGGTATTTCTGGAAGAATAACCCTATGCCATTTCTCATTTGATAATATTTAAATAGCAATAAATAATTGATTCAAAATTAACTTACCCCGATCACCAAGGAGAAGAGTTTAAGAAAAGTGATTAGAAGGGTTCTATGTAGCAAATGCTTTTATACGCATAGTAAAATTGCCTGGAGGATGTGACACCCTTTTTGCATGAAGTCTTAATTAGTTGCAAAACAAACTTTGCTGCATGCATAACTTCTGCAGGTAATGAAACTGTTTTGCTCCCTGTTTGTGTTTGCTAGCTATTGGATCTTCACATAGTGTGTTAAACACATGCTACACCCTGCAGGCAGGATTCACTTCAATGTTTCATGGGTCAAAAAGAACTTGATAGACTTTGTTAACCACATTTCAGTTATATCAGGAGCTGAACAAGAAATTTTGTTTTGTATATTTTTGGGGTTTTTTTGTTGTTTCATTTCCTTCCCTTCAAATTCAGCCTGTGGGAGGAATTTGAGGGAACGTTAGCAGATTAGCAGCACCATTTGCTGTCAGGGCATAGGATTTTATTTTGATTTTCTAAATCTGTAATTGTCTAGTGTGAAGGAGAACAGTGTTTTCCTCTGAAATTATTTACAGGGCATTAACAGTATATTCATAAAAACAGCTGTTATCACTCACAGTGAATATTCAGGGATAAGAAGATCAACTCAGTAAATTCACAGCTGTTTTCCCAATGAAACTCATAAACCAAATAGGATTGATTCCTAGGGATAAAGCTCTATGTTATCTGACATCTCCTTTAGTCTTTACAAACAGCACTTGGGTAGGGTTTAAGTGGAGCATGTGGACTAGTTTCAGGTTTTTGCAGGGTTGGACCATGTTGCAATTAAACGTAGGTAGATGCCACCTACGAGGCTTTTTGCCACTGACTCAAAGTGAAGTCACAGAGCACAAGAGAGTTGGGCTTTTTTTCCCCCCTGCAGCTTTTTGACTGGGTTAAAAAGGAATTATAAGAAAGGGAAATTGCAATGGAGTGTTCTCAGAGGTATTTGCATTCAGATAGTGTTTTTCTGTGGTACTATTAAGGTGAAGACTGGGGTGAGGGAGGGAAGCACACGAGAAGTTTATTCAACCTGATGAGAACAGATTTAACACAAATAAGAGACATGAGTTTGATTAAATCAGACAAATGGGGGACTGTCATTTTATCAAGATTTTTATAACTGTGGCAGATATGTGGATTTAAAAGTATTTTTAGAAACACATTCAAGAGGAAATAACTGTGACAAAAATTGTGTTAAACGGGAGAGAAATCAACAGGTTTCTGGAAAAAACCCACCAGTTAGTGCAGCTAGAAGATTTTTTTGGGAAATATAACAGTGACGTGACATACCAGTTCATAACATGTAAAAGATGTTCTTAATTAAAATCTTATTGTAATACCATGTCTTACTTCCATATTTGGGGACAGAGCAAGTACAACAGTCTTGCATTAGCACAATGGTTATCTGCATATATGACTGATAGTCAACCTGAAATTTTGTGTCTCATTCAAATTCCTGTAAATGCTTTTGCCTTAGGACCCTGCTAACATTCTCCCAAGCTACAGCAATTGATGATTTGCAAAGTAATCGTTCCAGTTTGCAAGGCAAGGAAGGGAGGCATGTTAACTTTCTGGGATTACACAGTGGATGCTCTTCACCTTGAATATTAAACTCCTGAAAGAGAAATAATTGTTTTGAGAGTCTTTCTCATGAGATGTGGAACATGATGATTGTTTTAAGACTGAGGTTCTATTGTGGGGTTAAAAAACTTCCTGGGACTGGAGTAACTGAGGAAAAATTACGCAGCTAGAAGGACCCCATCTCTGTTTAGTATGAAGTGTGGAATTGTCACTTTATACAGATACACTGTAATAAAGTGGTAATAAAGATAAGATAATAAAGTGATTCTTAAAGGATCCTCCTTGAAGGGACAGAAGCAGCAGTTACTTTGAGGAAGATAAAGATCTAAAGCTGGAATACGTTATTTTATCACCACTTCACAGCCCTGTGGGATGACTGGAGTCAAGGATGATGTAAGTTTGCATAGTGTAGTGACTTTATTTGTAGGTGTTTCTGCCAAGTTATGTCCCTTTTCGCCTCTTTTATGTTCTGTCTCATCTCATATAGATTTCAAGCATTTGAATCTATAAGGAAAAAACATTGGGTAAGTTAGGTGCTTCACTTTTGGCCAGGATGTGACGAAACACCGTAAGTCTTGAGTAAAAAAGGTGTATTTACTTTTTGCACTTCAGGCTGTTTGGATTTAGCATTTTTTTATTGGTAAAGTATTGCTGCACCAGCTTGCTTTTAAGGTTCATAATAAATGGGAAAAATGAGTAGAGTTTTCTCAAAGTCTCCTTTAATTAGGTCTCCAGGCAAAAGGGGAATAAAGAAAGAGGGAATGTCCTTAGATTTGCCTCTAATTAACCTGCCTAAACAGTACTCTGCTGCTGTGGAGCTGTGAAGCATTAAAGATGTGCAGTAGGGTGTCATTCAGCTGTATTATATACATATAGAGAAAGATTAACATCTATTTATTTTTTGTTAAGCTTATTTTAGATTTCACTCCAGAGGATTTGATGCTCATATTTTAACCACCAATAAAAAGGATTGTTGTATCAACATAGAATTCACACAACTCACTGCTTGTACATCAAATGAAGGTAAACCTTAAAAGCTTATGGGTAAAAAAAAATAAAATCCCATTTTTAACTAACTGTAAACCACTGTAAGAATTGCTCTTAGAGATAAAAGCTATCACATGCACTAGATCCCTTTATTAGTGGAATTGACCCAGTAGCTCAGTTTTATAGTCACAGAATTCCCCATGATGGTCCAGGCATGGAGCCTTGCCACAGGAGAACCCTATGGGAATGGTATGAAGAACCTGAGTGTGTGTGTACACTGGTATGAAGAACCTAGTTGTGGTGTATGGATGTTCCTTCCTGGCATCCAGGCATCCAGACTCCGAATGCTGCCTTAAGCTGCTCTATGGAGGCGTCTCCACAAGTGCCTGGGACAAATCAAATATAGTCTTTAATTGCAGGAAGATAGCTGGAAATGCCACAGCTGCCAGCCATGAACATCTGTGGTAGTTTAGCATTTTGTGCCATTAATATAGACCCAACATAATCCATGCTCCTATATGGACATTTTCTCTTCTAAATACTGTTTGGAACTACTTGGTAATTCATACTTTGTTTTACAGTCCCCTTGTTCCATGACCCTTTGTTGGACTCCCTGAGACTTACTTTCTCTCTGGTTTTGGGCACTATACAAAAAACTGCCCCGTGCTTCCCTTGCAGATTGATTTTTTCACTGTCTTTGGCATATTTCAATTCTAGTTAATATCTACATTTAATAGTGAAGTACAGAGGTTAAATGAATTGTCAGAGGTCATTTGGTGAGCAAAGACAACAGCCTGGAGTAAACCAGGCTTTCTTCATTGGTATTTATCACATTATTTATAATTGGAATTACAGTAGCTCTTTGAAATCTTCACTGAGATTGCACTGGATCAGGCAAACAAAGGGCAAGTCCCCACAATGAACTGATTAGACATGAGAAACGGAAGAGAAGGTACTATGTCTTTTAGAAATGCAGTGTTAGTGCACAGGGATTAAGGGAGGAGCTGTCAGTACAGAAAAGCATAGTCAGTACTTTTTTGATATGTCCTGAAATGACTCTTCCAGCTTTACGTAAGAAATTTGTTGGGAAGTAACTGCAGAATTCAGGTTTAATAAATCATTTCATTTTAAGAGTATCCCATTATATTCATGTTTTCTCAGTGCTATTTCCATAACAAACTCAAGATTTGGCATAACAGCTCAGGCTATAGGGTGGCTGAAGTGTGTGCAACTGTAGCTGGGGGGATTGCACAGCAGAACACCCTTCTTTCTGGGATAGTCTTGTTTACAGGAAAGATAAGAGAGCTGAATCTGAAGAGAGAAATGTCCAAAGCTGCTCAGTCACCAGGCCTGGATATGTTCAAAACACACATAGATGTGGTACATGGAAATGTGGTTTAATGGGCAAGGTGGTGTTGGGTTGACAGTTGGACTTTATGATCTTGGAATTCTCTTCCAATCTTAACAATTCTATGGAAGAAATTAGTGGTATTACTAGTAGACTACTACTACTTTACTAGTAGTGGTGGAGGTGTGGTTGCTCAGAAGAAAGCAGGCATTCAACAACGATTGGAAGTACTCAGTGGGTGCTTCCCCTCAACCCTTGCCTTAGAATGAATAATAAATACTTTAGTAATAGAGAAAAAAAAGTGCTAAGCTGGTTAAAGCTGCTTAAAATATTTACAGCACTATCATTTATGTATTTTGAAACCTAAGCTGTCACTTAAGAAACCTGCAATTACCAATACCTGCCAATTACTGACTGTGGAGTAGTGATTGTTCAAAAAATAACAACCCTTTAAACGAAAATCCTGCATCAAAAATCATCCTCTAGGTAATGGTTGGCTATGAAGGAATAGTTGTCTCAAAGGGAATTGATCTGCTTTTCTGAAAAGAATGGTTAAAGAGGCAAAAAATAAAGGAAACAAATTAAGAAAGGGAGGAGAAATGGGAAGCCTCTGATGTGGGAATTTTCTTAAATTAGTTTAAAGATAAAAGAAGCCTTTGTGCATGAGATTGCTATCCATTTCTTTTCTGCAAGAGTAAATTCTGCACTCTGAACCTGTCAAGATAGACTGGTATATTTCTATGTGACTTGGTCTAGGTGATCCTTCTGTGGCAGGGGGATTGGACTAGATGATCTTTCGAGGTCCCTTCTGATCTCTAATGATTCTATGATTTGTGTGGGTTTCTGACCTTCACAGTCTTTCAATAGACATACAAGAGCCTAATCTTCTGCTAAATCATCCTCTTGACTGATGTAAAAACCTCTGAATCTTCATTAAGGGTCTTAATAAAGGATCTTTATTTTGTCATTCATCAATATGAGGATTTTAGCTCTGAGGCCCTTCCTGTAGTTGCAAACAAATTTAAAGCATGATGCAGAGATCATATGATAATGTACAATTAATCTGGTTTTGCATCTGTAGAGAGTGGGCAAGTGCATATTTGTGTCATTTCTGAGAAACCAGAGTTGTTTGAGAGGGTTAGAAGTTTCAGGTTTTCTCTGCAATAAATTTCATCAGTTGCCTGTTCTGAGAAATCTGGCCACAGTGCAAAATTACTTTTCAAAGGAAAATCAAGAAAAAATGTAGAGTGATGTATGTCCCTTAATGAATAACTAGAGAATTAACATTAATAACCTTGACACTTTCAGGGTGACTTTGTAACTCTGGTTTAAAACATTACAATTGTGCATGGATACTTAAAATATGGTAATAAGTGTTTTGCTTGTCTAAATAATTGAGAGTTTGCAACTCAATTTTTTGTTTTGAACAACTCTTTTCAACTCTTTTTGTTTTGAAATCCTTTAATCTGAAGATTCTACAGGCTTTTCCCAGTGACTGGAATCGCTTTGGGATTTTTATGATGGCATGTAATTTAGGGGAATAATTTGGAAGTTGAGGACCAATGATTGAATAAATTTATTGAAAGAAGGAAAATAGTAGCAGCTAAATTATACAACACATCTGAGAGTAGGATCCAGCTTCTTTGGGGTACAAGAGTACTAAAATTAAGGAGTAAAAATCACAAATTTCCTATTCCCTATAAATTGTGTAATTGTGATTGGCCTCAGTCTCCTTAATTCCTTTGGGTATGGCCTATGACTTGTCACTGAGTGACAAGTGAGTGTCACTGAGTAACATCCATGATCTTTGGTGTTACTTCATACTGATTTTAGTGATTCCCTTTAATTCCTTTCCTGAGAATCTCAGGAGTTTTTAGAGCTGAATGAGCTGACGGAGACAGAATTAAAAAGAAATCACCCAAGCCCTTCCAGCTCCACAGCAAAACTAAGGTTTGCTCCCACTGCAAAATGATGAATTGTGGTTGCCAAAGCTACAATGCCTCTAAGGATATAGATTTTTAGAAATCACTTTCCTTCAAAATTAGTCACTTCAGAACTTTTCCAAATTTTAAGCCAGAAATAACTGATTATTTTTAAAGTGTTATTTATGCCTTCCAAGTAGCATCATATCCCAGCCCATCTGTCTTCTGTCCTTATGTTTATGGCAGCTTAATATGATTTGACGGGAAAGATGATTGGGGAGCAAGAACATCAGATTTAAGGGTAAGCCATTGAAAACTCCATCACTTTTGTTGTTGGAGAGGGTCTGAAGCTTGAAATGCACTGAGAGAGAGACAAAATAATCTCTGAGGTGACTGTTGCTTCCTGAGAAAAAAAATAGATTTAAATAAGACTTTACACTTCATGGTAGAAATCATTGCAATGGTCTGGAAACCCATGGAATAGAATTTATTTTTATCACCACGGACTGCAAGAGGTAAGTGGAACCAAATATAAATGCAGTGTAAGGGGGGAAAAAAGCCCTACAAGAGCAGGAATCATGACCTGATTTTGAGCTGATAGTGGGATGCCATACATGACATTGATTTGTTTATCTTATGACTCAACTCATGGGTGTCTAAAGCTAATACTGCACTAGAAGTATAATAGCACAGTGCTGTGCATACATAAATCATTAATGAATACTTGTGATATCCAAGGAGGATATAGAGCTTCCTGATAAGAGTTGTGGCCCTAGGGATGCCTCCAACACACCTCATGATTTAGGAGGGACTTGCAGAGAAAATCTTTTACTGTTCAATCAGAGAAGCAAAAAAGTATCAGGTAAACAACTCCAGACAGGAAATCTGTCTGTAGGGAAGGGCAGATCTCAGGGTATGCAAGACACTTTCCCTGACTACCTTTTTCTGTGGGCTGACTGCTTCAGCTTTTGACATGACAGAACAAATGTGACCAGTGTGGGGACAAATAAAAATCATTGCCGTCTTTGGTGGCTGTAGCTTTATCCCTGATTCTTACTGGCAGTCCCTTTAATCAGAGTTGGTGTCAAAATAAAGATCTCAGTGATGAACCAAAGCTTGGGTGCAGAATGATGCTCTATCAGAAAGGGTTAGAATGGCCAGAAGTGTCTCTTTCTGAAGAATAAGATACCAATTTTTGTCAGGAAAGCAAGTGGAAATGGAAGTGATTACATCATACCAGGGTGATCTGTGCAGTCAAGTGTCATGACAAGTCCTAGACCCTTCCTGGTATAATCTGAAGGAGACTACTTACAGTGAGGTCAATGGAAGTGAATTTTCACTATGGATCTGGAGTAGTTGTATAGTTCTAGCTCTGCAGGTAGGCAAATTAGTGTTCTTCTAGCACAGCTGAGAAAAGTATTTTTCACTGAGAAGGATGTTCTGTGATGAAGAGAGAGAGAAGCAATAATTTAGGATTTGTATAAAACACATTTTTGAGCTAACAGGGAATGAGCTTGTGGCAGCAGGTTAAGGCTTGAGAAAGTGGATTGTTTGTGTTGGTGATTTCCCAAAAAACCCTTCTGACATTATTTTGTTGGCTGCATTATATAATAATGAGAAATTAGAGTAGCTGTGGATCTGCTCCAGGACTTTTATAAAAGGAGGTTATTATGTCACACATGAAACTACTTTTTAATGAAAAAATTAATAACCCTGGTTTCTAAAGCTATTAAGTATTGCCTTCCCAGGGAGTAGCCATGTCTCAAATCTAAAGTGATGTTATTATTCAAGTGACAGCTATTTAAATTTTGTCATATACTTGCAGTATTTGCATAGCTTATACTTGGCATGTCTCAACTAGTAATGAATATTTGGGACAAACTTTGAAGTCCTTTCCTTTAAAGAAGCCAGAGGAGAAGTTTTAGTATTATTTTACAGCCCTAGGGATGTGCAAACAAGACACACCTTAGTGGCTCCTAAATATGTAATTAAGGTAAATGAAAGATCAAGTCTCTGATAATGCTCAATACAAAATTTTAAGTGAAATACAGTTTTTTGAGTGAATAAATATTTGATAAGCACATTTCCATTAATCTTGAACTGATCACTTGTTCACCCTCAATGATAACTACAGGAAAATCTACAATGAGGTTTTTTTTCCTCTGAAATGATTTTTTTAAAATCAAAAATCTATGTGTGATGTTTTGTAGGAACTCTGCTGGGTGGATAATTTATTTCTCATTTTGCTCTAGTTGTGATGTGTTTGATGAAGAAAACAAAGCATTTCTTGTTTCAGAAATGTTTCATCCAACAGTGTAAAATTTTCAGATGCAGAGTGTCTTGATTTTGGTTTTGTGTGTGTCTTAATTTGTTTAACCAAAAATACCAACTCCAATTATTTGAATGAAGTAGATTGTACAGCACCTGAATGAAGCATTTGTTTTTGTGTTTGCAAACAGTAATAAATTGAAGTGTGTGTCTGTGCAGTTAACTGGATGCTATCTTCTCATGCCTTCTCAATTGCTTTCATTTCTTTACTGCAGCAGAGTTGTCTGAATACTGTAAGAGGCTGTTCAGGATACTAAATTGTTATGCTAGTGCATAAAACCTTAACATATTACACCCCTAAGAGCAGGGGAACAACACGTCCAGTGGCATGTATCCAACACCAGATGCTGAACAGTATGTTCCCAGGGAGAAATGTGTTGTAGAACAATTTTAGTTTGCTTTAAAAAAATACAAAAATCACCAATCTGCTCTAATTTCTACATTGGTATCTTGCAACAAGAGCACATTCTTTCCATCCAGTTTCATCTCAGAAACATCTAATGGGATGTTTTATATCTTGTACTGTCAGCCTTCCCTGCTGTCAGTACCCAGATGGCTCAAAGTCCTGAGGTTTTTCTGTACTTTATATGTGACTGAACTGTCTGATGTTGCAAAATGGATTATTAACTGATGTATTGAATGTAAAGCTTTGAACATATTGTTCTGCAACAGCTTCAATGTGAGCCTATGAAATCTGAATATACACAGTTCTCATCTTGGTGAGATAATGCTGTGTGGCTGATGTCAAGGAAGGATTCTTAGAAGTAGTTATTTCCTTTTATGAGTCCATATAAAAACATAAAAGATCCGCCAAAAAGACCTATTCCAAGAAGGAAATGGTGAAAAAAATGCTTGTTGCATCATGCCTTTAAGACAAAAAGTATTCAAAACAGAAACTGTTTTGTAAATCAAGGGGAAAATTATTTTAAAAATTACTCCAATTGTTAAGTTGGCTTGGAACAAGACACATTTCAAAACACTCTAATGGTAGCATCTTGTGTTTAGGTGCTGTAAAGTAGTTGGAGATTCTACAAAATTAGAATGTAGTAACACAATGAGCAACCATGATGTGGTTTTGAAAAAAAATGTTAACTGAAACTTCAAAGCTATGAGGGATATTTGACCTAATTAAGCTCTTATTTGAAAAAAAGAATAATTATCAATGAAAGATTTGAACTGAGTTTGTGGTGCAATCCTAAGAAACAGAAAGAACTGGAAGAATATTTGAGCAAAACATGTCAATTTTCCAATTAGGTAATGAGATTGAGACTCACATCATTGCAATCTGTAAAAGCATGTGCGAAGGACAAGCCAGTATCTAAAAAGACAAAGGAGGAAAAGCGTGGATGCCCAAGCAGATCAGCATAACAGTCCATATTACCTGATTTAGCAGAGCGATAAATAAAAATAATTTGAACTCTAATTATGTCACTTAAAAAAATAGCTCTACAATGGAAAGGGTATGACATGAACAAGAAAATGATGATGCAGTATTACACATACCAAATCAAAGACTGCTTCAGAATATGAAGAAGATTCCATATAAGATTTTCTTGTTGGTAAATACATTAAACATGCAAAGGTGATTAGGGGCCTGGGGCAGTCAGGAGGAGTATACAAGCTGATCGAAGAGCAGACTCCTTTATAAAATTTTGTTGCCATCTCCTCTTGCAAAAAAAGTTAAGCAGCAAGTGTCTTCAACAATTTCTCTCTTTTGACCAATCATACTCTGCCCTCGCTACTTATTTTAACAAGAATCATAATTTATACTGATGTTACACACATAAGTCAGTTTAAGAAAAAATCCTGAGGTGGGAGAAAGTCTTTACATTACTTGGAGATGTTCATTGGGGTTCAGAGATACTTATTACATGTTACTATCTACATATATTGACAATGTATCCAAGCAGAATCCTTGCATCTTTGAGCAGGCCGTCAAGCTGCTCCTTCTCTCTCAGGTGCTCCTC
>VZRI01006414.1:0-39728 GCA_013397515.1 Upupa epops | reverse complement strand
GTTTAAACTGTATGGTCCTTGTGCAGTAGTTTGTTTTTCTTATTCCTGTTAGCCTTCACAGGTGGTGACCCATGTGTTTTACTTACTATAGAGTCTAGGGAAATTCTGCTGTATTACTAATTCCTTGAGGTCATGTTCTCTGAAGTGAACTCTCTTAATGGTGATTCTTTCTTTTTCTTCCTTCCCCACCAGTTCTTCTTTTCCTTCTTTTCAGAAGGAGGATTTTCTGCCTTTGTAGTTGTCTAAGCTTTTGTCATTTTAATATTTTTTTTTTTTAAAAGGGAATCGTGGTACCCTGACAGCAAACCTGATTGACCTCAAACTTTTGGCTCTAGCCTGAAACATTTGTTGGATTTTACAGGCTCTGAGGCTATTCATTGTTGCAGCTGTGACAATGACTTTGAGTGCAGCAGTGCAGCAACAACAGTGTGGACTCTGTTTGAAGCTGTGTGTTGTTCTATGATTATGGTGGGTTTTGTGACAGAATAAATGCATGAGGTAATGCACAGTGGTAAGACAAGCGCTAGCTCTGTCAAACTCTCCCTGCAGGTGGGTAACTGGTAGTTTGGATTGTTCTGGACATCGCTGAAGCACTGAAAGTAAAGAAAAACTTGAACCTCTCTTTACTGGAAAACTACTGTCTTGGGTTAGCCCTTCATTTTTCTTCAAAGCTTCTGGGAACAGGAGGAAGGCAAGCAACCCACAGAGAAACTTCATGAGCAAATTTTGCCATGGTGCAGCAAAGTAGCACAGTGTGACACAGAAGTCTGTCTGTTGTTTTGGGAAGGAAAGCCCAAAGTTACGATTTTCAATTTCATCTTTCTGCCAGTGTCAGATTGCAGGCAAGATGAAGTGTACTAGTTCAGAACCTCACAAGTACAGATGAGCCACCAGTTCATTACCATCTCATTAGAAATGCCTGAGAAATAATGAGGAAATGGAGCAGTCTCTGGCACCGCTGTGTCCCAGATGGGATGGGAAAAGCTCTCTGCTAGGAATTCTGAAACTTGTAATCAAAAATAAACAGCCCATGTAAAACATAGTCTCCCTTTTTTCCAAGATAAACTCATTAACTGATGAATGATAGTACTAAATATGGGTGCTATCTCCAGAAAACTAAGAGACAAGGAGAATGCCTCAAAATTCACTCAGATGAGTAGGTACAGCAGTGAAGTCAGAACCCATCTTAAACTGGAAATGTTCTTTAAGCCAGTGAAACAATTCTATGGACAAACCAGACTCCAGATGGCACAGCGAAGTTGGAAAGCACTGCCTCATCTAAGGCACTGACCTCATGCACAAAGTCAAGTTGTTGTGGCACAGATTTTGTTCAGAATTTTCTGTGTTGTTAGATATGTATCCCTCTTGGAGTTTTTATTTAGAGGCTGAACTGTAGGTTTGTGAAATTACTGCACTAAGCCCTGTTATCTTCTAAGTTTCCTGACCTATTGTGATAGAAAATCAAGGATAAATTCCAAGATGTGATGGCAGAAAGGAGTGAGATTTTTGGAAGGATAAGAAACTCCTTTTCTTACTGCAGTTCCAGTACTAAGGGAATGAATGCTGTAGCCTCAATGAATCAGAGTAGGTCTGGATTTTGTTTGCAGATCATGTCTCTCAGGCTTTTTGTAGAATGGCAAAACCATGGTAGGATGTTGAAGAAGCTTGTATTGTGTACATGTATATTCTCATATCCCTCGAGAGGAACCTGAATTACAGTGATGTCAAGTTGAAGGAGGAGTGTGTTTCTGCCAGACATATCTATAGCTGAAATTGTTTTAAGTATTTGTGGAGCAGTTGGGGTAAGAAAGCTGGAGAGACAGGAGAAGCTCTGCTTGAGCTAACTTAGACTAATGGACACTGGGGACTTCAATATGCAACATGGCCACAGCAGTCTAGTGAGCTCTCAACAGTGGGGGTCTGAATAGTGTTTTAAATACATCAAGCCAGCTCTCAGGGGATTATGTGACTTTCAGTGCTTGGACACACAGTGCTGTTTTGATTTACAGTAAAACTTTCCTGATTTGGAGACTGGGAGGGTGAAGGATGACAACACAAGTGAAAAAGATGAGATTAGATAGGTACTTTTAAATTTAATTTAATTTAATTGCTTAAAGGGAGAATTTGTGAATGGGAAGGACCTCTTTCATTAAGGAAAACAAGTTACTTTTTCTAGACTTACTATGTAAATAGGTTAGCCACTTATACTATAGCTGCTGCAAGAAAATTATCTCACCCCTGCTCCCTCCCAGCCCCCATCAGCATTGCTTAGTAACAACACAGATAGGTTTCATTGATTCTGATTGTTGTGTGTGTGTGAATTCTGGTCCTTGTTTGATATCCCCTTAATCAGACCTTGTGATAAATGTTCTGAGAAAACATAGGGACCCTCTAGGAATCTGTGTCCCTTCTTGAAGTGCCTCAGGTACACAGAGTCCTTTCAGAAAGCAGAATGAGAAGGCTGGTAGCTTTTTGTCTCGGTTTAGGAAGACAGGTACCAAATTCTTTCAATTTAAAGGCCTTCAGGCAAAAGATTTTGGAAAAGGAACAACAATTCTTTATTAAGAACACTAAGAAAAACCCAACAGTACACCCAAACAACCAGTCAAAAGAAAGTCCTAGGGATCCCGACAGAAAAGTCCTAGGGATCCCGACAGAGCAAAA
This sequence comes from Upupa epops, assembly GCA_013397515.1. Taxonomy (NCBI): domain Eukaryota; kingdom Metazoa; phylum Chordata; class Aves; order Bucerotiformes; family Upupidae; genus Upupa; species Upupa epops. Next base: position 37,064 of record VZRI01006414.1, on the reverse strand, counting down.
ACCTGCTACGATTCAGTTTTCCCCGGAGCGGCAGATGTGGAGAGACTTCCTCGGTGCGGGTGCAGGCAGAGGCAAGCGGCAGGAAGGAGAGAGAGAGAAGCCGACAGTCACAACAGCAGCTCTGTTCGGTGCGGAGGACAGTAGAAACTCCGGAGGCGGGAGGTAGAAAGGTCTCAGAGAGAAGCTGGGTATCGCAGGGTCCGGGGAACAGGAAAACTCCCGTAGAGAGCGAGCCTCAGTCCAGAGCAAGCCCCAGTCGAGAACGTGCCTCCCTAGAGAGCGAGCCCCACTCCTTTTTCTGAGTCCCAGTTCATGCTGCTCGGCAGGGGCACGATCAGCTTCCCCCCCACTGGGTGAAGCGTCTCACAATGGGATGAGATGGGTCTTGATGGCCCATCAGCAGAGATACTTAAGAAAAATATCACCCCACCTGGTTTTAACAATTGAGTCGGTACCGAGGCATTCACTCCCCCATCCCCTATACAGCTTCTCAACTGCTTTCAACAGATGAAAATACAATACAATCTACTTGATTCCATAACCCAAGACACTTTTGTTCCTCAATTTCCCTACAGGAGGCCTATTTAGCAAGCTGCTCCATGGTTCTACAAATCAGAGGCTACTTGTTTATCAATTTTTTTAAGTCAAAATTCAGTGGCAATGTTATTTTATGTTCTCTCCTAGCCTTGCTTGCACAAGCGATTGCATGACAGTGAATGGTACTGGGAAATGAAAATTTTGTTAGAAGAGAGAGATGAGGAGGCTGTGTGCACAATTGGATTTACTCATTTGATACAGACTGAGAGAGTAAGTGGTAGCAAGAAGGTGAATGGAGCTGAGGAGGAGCAGAGATCAAATATTGTTGCTACTGAACACATTGTAATATAAGCTTAGGCCTGACTAAGAAGAATGAGGAGTTTGAACATAGTCTGTAGCAAGGGGTGTTCAGAACAAGAATAGAGCAATAGTGAGTGTCCATCCAGTTATCTGTTTAGAATTTTCATTCAGTACAGGCAGCTGTTTGTAGTTAACATAGAAGAGTGTCTTGTATAGTAAGGGCATGAAGACGCTATCAAAACAGTATCTGGTTTTTTTTCTGGCAGATTTCTTGCTCTTTCACCATAGGGGTTCAAGCACAAGTCTTAAGCACAATGCAGCAAAAACTCATGTAATGGCTTGTGTGGGCACAGCTCTCTGGTTCCCAGGTGGCAAACACCACCATTACTGGTGGGCACAGGTGAGGCTTCCCCTTGATTAATGGGGCCAGTTCTGGGTCTGTCACTCCAAGAAAGAGATTGAGGGGCTGGAGTGGGTCCAGAGGAGCAATGAGGCTGGGGAAGGGACTAGAGGGAAAGTATGATGAGAAAAACCTGAGGGAACTGGGGGTGTTTAGCATGGAGAAGAGGACTTGGCAGGTATTTTCTCCCTCTCTACAACTCCCTGAAGGGAGGTTGTAGTCAGGTGGGAGCTGGGCTCTTCTCCCAGGCAACCAGTGCCAGGATGAGAGGGCAGGGCCTGAAGCTGTACCAGGGAATGGTTAGGTTGGATTTCAGGAAGCCCTTCCTCCTGGGAAGGGTGCTCAGATCCTGGAATGGACTGCCCAGGGCAGTAGTGGAGTCTCCATCCCTGGAGGTGTCCTTAGTGCCCTGTCTGGCTGATGTGGTGATAGGTCCTGAGTTGGGCTGAATGAGCTCAGAGATCCATTTGAGCCTCAATAATAACAATAACATCCTAACCTTGAGCATTGCACTGTGTCATCAGGATTAAAAAAGGTTTTAATTTGGATGGTGTCACTCATTTGTAAAGTGATGATTTGTAATAGGCAGCTTCCATAATACTCATTATGCAGATTTGTGAGAACTCACACCCATGTACGCTGACAAGTCAACCTAGCACTGTTCCTCTTTTAAAGAGGGATCCCTGGTACCAGCAGTTCTAGATCTTTAGAGAGACAGATGGAAATCTTTCACACTTCTGAGCAGCAAACACCTCCAAACGGATTGAACATAGTGTCTGACAATTGGCTGGCTGTTTGTTTTCTTCTTGCTTACTTGATTTCCAAGGTGAAGAACATATTGTCAGGCATCTGCACACAGTGGGCAAAAAACTACACTCACCAAAAAAATCAAAATTTATCAGAGCATCTGAGATCACAGTGGCTTCTTCCAGCAGAGTAACTGCATGCTGTCAGCCCTCTGAGCAATATGTGAACAAGACACCAATCTCCGGAAAACTCTCAACACTTCCCTGGTTCAGAAGTTCAGCAGTCACATACATCCTGTAGTTGCACCTTATATCTTGCTTCATAAGCAGCTTTTAATTTTGCATCTGAACTGGAAACAAATGAAGCAATGAAACTCTGTGAATTCTAGTACTGTGTCGTTGCCTTCAAAATACATTGCTTGTGAAAGAAACCTTGCCAGGTGTCTCACTTGGCAAAATTTAAGTACTGTAGAAGGGCTGGTTTTCATGTGTTTTGGTTTGTTTTTCTGACAGGAGAAAGAATGGCAGTTGCTTGAAAGACATTCAAAGTTGCAATAGAAGATCCTCCCCCATTTCTTTCTGAATATTGTGCTCTCAAACTTGAATATAAGTGTCAAAAAAATGAATACATTTATTTTTGGGAGACTTAGCAGCAGCTTACCTAGCACAGACAGACTTTTACGTTTTAGCTGTTCTCAGCCTCTTAAAAGATGGTGAAATTTTCTTCTAAGTGTACTGCATGCAGACCATTTGGCATCTATACATTAGTGAAACACATCTATTCTCTAACAATTGTAAACTAACAGTGGTAACTCAGTCATCTGTGGCAACAGATAAAGCATGTTCTTGATGTTTTATTCAGCAGAAGGTTATTAAAATGGCACCTTAACACATAATGAATATATTTCTCTTGCTCTATGTAAAATTCTTATTAATTGCATTAATTAGTACATTTTTATTTTCAAAGCATAAAATGCTCCTTGTTCCAGGCCCTGAATACTCATATATAATTTAAACTTATCGTAAAGTGTGATGATAGCCTGTCTACTCCCTTAACTCCAATTATATAGAAACATGCATAAGCAAATGTAATAAAAGAAACCCATTTCCAAACCAGTCATAATAAACATTCTTACTTATTGTTATGCTCTCCCCTAAAGATATTGTAAGATATTGGATATTGTAAGAAACTAGTAAATCCTGCTAAAATCAGGAGCAGGCTGAGGAAGACTGAAGTTGCAAGTCTGCTGACATCAATGTCAAAGCAACTTCTGACTTTCCTAAAATCAGGATTTAAGCCTTGACGTTTATAATGTCATCAATACAAATTTTTAAAGCTGTTAGCTTCATTTCTTAGTAGAGATCCTTAAAGCTTTTTTTTGTGTAGTTTCTTCTCAGTATCTCTCAATAATTGTTTTAAATCCTTCCATTCTGTCATTCATCTTACAAATTAAAAGACATGTTTTCTCGAGCTAAAAGGGGAGAGAACTGTGATTTCAGTAGAGATTCAATTCTGAATTTTNCACTAAGGGCCACAGCCAGACTGTCTTTCAACATCTCCAGGGATAGGGACTCCACCACTGCCCTGGGCAGTCCATTCCAGGATCTGAGCACCCTTCCCAGGAGGAAGAACTTTCTAACATCCAACCTAACCCTCCTCTCGCTCAGCTTCAGGCCCTGCCTTCTCGTCCTGGCGCTAGGTGCCTGGAAGAAGAGCCCGATCTCCATCTGACTACAACCTCCCTTCAGGGAGTTGTAGAGAGGGAAAATGTACTCCCAGAATTTCCTCTTCTTCATGCTAAACACCCCCCAGCTCCCTCAGGATTTCCTCATCATACTTTCCCTCCAATCCCTTCCCCAGCCTCATTGCTCCTCTGGACCCACTCCAGCCCCTCAATCTCTTTCTTGGAGTGAGAGACCCAGAACTGGCCCCATTAATCAAGGGGAGGCCTCACCAGTGCCCAGCACAGAGGGGGGTTTACCTCCCTAGTCCTGCTGACCACACTATTGCTGATCCACGCCAGGATGCCATTGGCCTTTTGTGCCACCTGGGCACCCTGCTGGCTCATATTTAGCAGGTGTCAACAAGTACTGCCAGGTCCCTCTGTATCAGGCCACTCTCCAGCCACTCATCCCCCAGTCTGTAGCTCTGCTGGGGGTAATTGTGGTCAAAATGTAGTGCTTCAGCCCCAGTTACTGACTTCAGTTATGAATTCTTAGTAACTGCTTCTTCTGAACCCAGCAAGATCTGGACATCTGTAAATATTCTTTAGATTGCATATCCAAAGAGATTGATTGAAAAAAACTGACAGGCTGGAAATCCCAGTATGCGTTGGTACATGTAATTTTGCATGGCCATACCCATATTGAATTACCCACTACATTGGTTTTGTCAGGCTTAATGCCTTCCAATGCTCATGAAATACTTTGCTACTTTTTTTATGGGTCAGAATTCCTAAAAACATTTTTAACTTGGTTGTTTTCCTTAAGCTAATGGTGGTAGCAAAAGCACATGCCTGCTGCAGATACAGGCAGCATAGGAACCTGTTCCTCTGCTGAGGATTGCAATGATTAATGAAGGCATTACGTCTCTGGAGAACAGCCCTCTAGCAAACTTCTCACTAAACATATCCATTAAAAGCAGGCATAAAATATGCAGGAAAGATTTAAAGAATTATACTGGAAAGCCGTCTGGGATTTCAGTGTTTCCCAGAGGGCAATTTTTTGATGGCATTAATGATCTCCTGTAGAGAAATATGTGTCTAATCATTCTCTGCCCCTGCGTGATTCCATGCCGTGTGACATGGTGCAGTATCTATTACTGTGTATGTATTCTAAGGGATTCAGTAGCTGACAAATTACTTGAGCAAGTTATTAACTTTAGCAGAAGTTATAGTAACTGCTGCACTTTACCTCCTGATGAACAGTCATTTTCCCAAGTTTTAACATTGAGGTCATCCTGTTATTCAGTAGGTTAAAGTTTACAGTCCTAAAGTCACTATAAATATGCTTTCTTGTTCTGTAATTTTCATGCTTAGCTAGAAAATCATGATCAGAGAAATTAGTCTGAAATAGTGATAACTTGAGCTGATACAATGCTGGAATATGTAAGAAAGAAGAAAATCTTGGAGGACAATGCAGGTCATAGCCAGACAGCAACCTTGCTGTGCTTCCAGCTGCTTCCCAGAACAATGTGTGCAGCAACTGGATAGGCGTAAATATTCAGTATCATTCTTCCTATTGCCTTAAAACTAAAATAAAGGAGAAGTTCTTATCAGTAAAACATAAAAAGACACCTCTGCCCCCACCAAGTCTTTGACTTTTTCCTGTAGGCTCTGTCCATCTGAGGGTACCAGCCTAGGAAGGTCATCCCTGCAGCTACCTTTATCAAGCTGGAAGTCACTCTTTAAGCCAACATTCATCATGTGCAGCTTTTTCTGCCATTCAGAAGGCTTTTCTGCTCATCCAGGTCTTGTAAATACCCCTATGGTTCCTTATGGTATCTATCACATCGCTGATTCATTTTCTCTGTTGGAGCAGAGATAGGAAAAAGAAGCAGATGGACTCAGTGATATTTTAGTTTCTTTCTTGTATGCTGAAGCATGAATATCTCTGTTTCTTCTGTTCCTTGAATTTCTGGACAGCATGCAGTGATTAGTTTGAAGTTAAACAAAACATCGCTTGTTGGATATTACATACAATTATTTAGAGCAGAAATTAAATCAATATATGACCATCACTAAACACCCTCTGATGATTTCCTATTCACGTTATTATGGCAATATGCTTCAGGCTATGGTTCATCCATGTTCTCAAGACTTTCCAGGCATATATGAATATATTAGAGAGACTGGCTTATATTTTCTCTGACACTTTTATTATAAAGTGAGTGACATTCAGAAAGCATGTGGGGAAGGGATTAAGGAAGGCATTTTATTTATTTCTTCTACTAGATTTTTTTGCCAATTTCTAAAAAAAAGTTTAAAAAAAACCTCACCTGAATACAAACAAACTGAATAAAAACATTTCTCGAGTAACTTCACCTCCAATTTCACTGCTGCCTATCAAATACACAGCAGAGGTGGGCTCATTCTTCAGCTGTGCTGGGCTGCATTTCAAGTCTGGCAAGAAAGTAAACATTGCATCCCATTTCTGGCTAAAATCATTTAAGGACCACAAAGATAGATGGGAATTGACAGAATATTTATTTTTACAACTCAGAATTCAAATAGTCTGTTTGTAAAGAAATACTTCTTCTCAGAAGTATTACCAGATCTCACTTTGGTGCCATCGTGAAAGCAGTCAACTCCATGGTATTTTCCGTGGTGCCTCTTTAAAGGTTCGATTCTCTTAATGCCAAGCTAATGTAATGATACCTGAGCTGTATTTTCTGGAAATCATTTCAGTTGCCTATTCACAGCATCTGTAACATTCACTTCAAACCTTTCAACAAGGTAATTTTTGTGGTGAAGTAGTGTGATAAGTAATTAGAAGCTGCTCTAGTAAGTGTCGTGCCATGCTATTTTCAATGGTGCAAGAATGATACCTAGAGGTGTAATTGCCCTTATGTTTTATAGATTCTTTTAAGATCAAAGCTATCAATTATGAGAGACAAAGACATTTAGACAAGAAGTGTACACATCAAGCAAAGTCAGGCAAAGGTAAATCTGAATTGTTTCAACTTGCAAGAGGAAACTTTTAACGTTTATACTAACATCCTCCTTAAAAATTCATTGCAAAAATGAAACAACCATAACATTACAGAGAAGAATTGTGCATTATGCAAAGCTAGTTTCTGTCTTTGTATGCTGTGTGAGCTTGTACTGCTGTTAGCTATGAATTCTGACTGGACAAGCAACCAAAAATCACCTCCTGCTTCTGTAAATGTAGAGTCTATCAAGGCAGATATAATCTTAATTTCAGCTTTATGGAAATCAAACTTTTCATATAAAAAGAGTAATTAATTTGTATGAAACAAGGATTAAGATATGTGATTATAATGAGAAAATAATAAAGATGATAAATGCAATCAAAAAGTGATGTTTTCATGATAAAGCATTTTAATAGAAAAGGAAGAAAAAAATACCCTTCAACCTGCTTGTTGTTAAGAAGTTTGTCAGTATGGATCCTATTCACTCTTTCCTTCCTGTGTTGGTATAAGCATGTAGTAATTAAACCCATTCATAACCTAACCGTAGATTTTTAAATATAAATTAAAAAAAAATGTTTCTATAAATATGAAGTGTGGAAAGAATAATTAGCATCATTTTGAACAAAACCAATATAAAATAGTAGTAGGGGGTTGACTTTATGGAATTTGATGCTCATTCCTTGCACTCAAATGGTTTGTATTTTCAATTAAAAGTAAAGGGTGACTTTTAAATCAATTTTTTTGGTAACTTGACTTTCTGGTAGAATTTACTTTAAATATTCACTATCATTATCTCAAACTTAGTTTGAATTTTTAGCATTTAGTGTTAGAAGAGCCATATTAGTTCTTGGGGACTTCCCCTCTACTCTGCTCTCCTTCCCTTCTACTCTGCCCTGGTTAGACTACATCTGGAATACTGTGTCCAGTTCTGGGCTTTTCAGTTCCAGAAAGACACAGATCTGCTTGAGAGAGTCCAGCACACAACCATGAAGATAATGAAGGGAGTGGAGCGTCTCCCTGATGAGGAAAGGCTGAGGGAGCTGGGTCTCTTGAGCTTGGAAAAAAGGAGACTGAGGGGTGACTCCATTAATATCGATCAATATGGGAAGGGTGGGTGTCAGCAGGAAGAAGCCAGGCTCTGCTCAGTGTCATCCAACAAGAGGAAAAGGGGCAATGGGTGTTAGCTGGAACAGAGGGGGTTCCACATCAAGATGGAAAGCAACTTCTTCCTGATGAGGAAGGGTCTGCCCAGGGAGGTTGTGGTGTCTCCTTCAAGTTGGAAGAGGGGAGGTTTAGATTTGAAGCCATGAGGATATACACAATACAATATAAATACACAATGAGGGTGGTGAGACACTGTAACAGAGTGCCCAGGAATGTNATGGGTGTTAGCTGGAACAGAGGGGGTTCCACATCAAGATGGAAAGCAACTTCTTCCTGATGAGGAAGGGTCTGCCCAGGGAGGTTGTGGTGTCTCCTTCAAGTTGGAAGAGGGGAGGTTTAGATTTGAAGCCATGAGGATATACACAATACAATATAAATACACAATGAGGGTGGTGAGACACTGTAACAGAGTGCCCAGGAATGTTGTGGATGCTCCCTCCGTGGAAGTGTTCAAGGCCAGATTGGATAAGGCCTTCAGCACCCCAATTTAGTGGGGGGTGTCCCTGCTCATTGCAGAGTGGTTGGAACTAGATGATCTTTAAGGTCCCTTTCAACCTGAACCATTCTAGGAATGAATCCTTCTCTGGAGATATTTAAAACTAACCTGGACTGTTCCTGTGTGATTGGATCTAGGGGATTCTGCTCTGGCAGGGGGATTGGACTGGATGATCTTCTGAGGTCCCTTCCAATCCCTAACATTCTGTGATTCTGTGATTGTGTGACTTGTAGTATGACCAGATAATAAGGGAACGCGTTTTACCCTTCTGTGCTCTACACAAATGAAGCAGGTAGTTTTAAGTGGAAATAAATGCTTGATGCCATCTCTAGAATAAATATGATGTATTGCTTGTGTGATTATTTAATCTCAAAGAATTAACTTGCAATCTACAGAAGAAGCATGACAAACCAAGTTATTTTTTTTGAGACTTCCCAGCATCAACCTCAGGGGTAAAATGTTTTTAGAACTGGTGGATTTAAATGTTCATTTCAGCTTCCCTAATAGGTTCAGTCAACTGTGAATGATGGGGTGAAGCAGCAAATGTAAAGGAACGTCTATTAATGGTGAGGCACAGGTGGTAGGATTACTTGAACAGTAATAAATTTACATTGCAAATGTGATAAATCCGCTGCAATTCTAATGCTACTGTAATGATTATCAGCTGCAAGCAGGAAGACAGAAGCAAGCTGTTAAATACATACTCTTAGTGCATGGAAAACGTACTGTCTCAGCACTTTATGTACTGCTTGATACTCATTTATGAGAGTTTCGCTTCACACAGGAACTTTCATTTCTATAGGAATTTACTTTGTGATGTTGTATTTGCAAATGACACTCTTTGTTTATTAGGGATGAATACCTACTCATTAAGCATCTTGGTAATACAAAGATGTAGGGGTGTTGTGCAGGCGACTTCTTTATTTCCTTAGGCTAGTTCTCATCAGCTCTTTCTTTTCTAGGAGTTTCCTGCACTGCAGCAAAGTCATTGCTGACACAGCACAAGTCAACAATACCAGTGAAATTGGGAATCTAGGAGATGGCTGATATCTGAAGTACCAAATTCAATGGTGCATCTTCAGATAATTGGTTTGGTTCAGCTTTCATGTGTGCTGTTTAGCAATCAAGAGAGAAGGCAAATAAATGATGCAGAACGTGCTTGAAAACCAGTTCTGTGCAGTCAGCAGAACCAAGCTAATGCAGTTTCCAAACGTCTTGTATAACACATTTCCCTACTACCGACTGGAATGTATGGGTCCCATAGTAAAGAAAATGGTCATATAACTTCTGGGATGTTTTCCATGAAATTAACTGACCTAAATGAGCACAGAGGCAGCCATCTGTGCCCTTTAGGACTGTATACTTAGCATATATGTAGATGTTTGGGCAGTAGTGAATCACAGTGAATCATCTTTTCTAAGTCATGGGGATCAGGAGAGGTGTCTAGAGACTGGAGATTAGCAAATATCACTCCAATCTTCGAAAAGGGTTAGAAGGAGGACCCAGGTAACTATAGACTTGTCAGCCTCACCTCCATGCCAGGAAAGGTGATGGAACAATTTGTCCTAGGCACTGTCTCTAGGCATATCAAGGACAATGGGGTCATTAGGGACAGTCAGTATGGCTTCACCAAGGGGAAGTCATGCTTGACTAAACTGATGGCGTTTTATGAGGGCATAACTGGGTGGATAGATGATGGCAGAGCAGTGGATGTGGTCTATCCTGACTTGAGTAAGGCATTTGACACAGTCTCACATAGCATCCTTGCTGCCAAATTGAGGCAGTGTGGACTGGATAATTAGGTAGTGAGGTGGATTGTGAACTGGCTGCAGGATAGAAGCCAGAGAGTAGTGGTTAATGGGACAGAGTCTAGTTGGAGGCCTGTATCTAGTGGAGTCCCTCAAGGGTCAGTACTGGGACCAGTCCTGTTCAATCTATTCATTATGACTTGGATGAGGGATTAGGGTGCACTGTCAGCAAGTTTGCTGATGACAGAAAGCTGGGTGGTGTTGCCAACACCTCAGCAGATTGTGCTGCCATTCAGCAAGACCTGGACAGGCTAGAGAGCTCAGCAGAAAGAAATTCAATTAAGTACAACAAGGGTAAGTGTGGAGTCTTGCATCTGGGCAAGAACAACCCCAGGTATGACTAAAGGCTGGAGACTGATCTGTTGGAAAGCAGTGTAGGAGAATGGGACCTGGAGGTCCTAGTGGACAGCAGAATGACCATGAGCCAGCAATGTGCTCTTGTTGCCAAGAGGGCCAACAGCATGCAGGGTTGTATCAGAAAGGGACTGATTAGCAGATCGAGGGAGGTTCTTCTCTCCCCCTCTACTCTGCGCTAGTCAGACCACATCTGGAGTATTGTGTTCAGTTCTGGACCCCTCAATTCAAGAATGACACAGAGCTGCTGAAGGGTGTCCAGCGTAGAGCAACAAAGATGATGAAGGAAGAACAGCTCCCTCATGAGGAAAGGCTGAGGGAGCTGAGTCTCTTTAGCTTGGAGAAGAGGAGGCTGAGGGGTGACCTCATTAATGTCTATAAGTATGTGAGGGGTGGATGTCACCAGCTGGACTGGTGATTAAAGTCTGAGGCAAAGAGGGTAAGAAGTACCTCATTATTGCCCTCATCCATGTGTTGATGTTCTCTTCCATATGTAGGAAAGGGTGGAGATTCTTTCTGACTAATTTTGCTGTTGATGTATCTGTAAAAATATTGTTGTTGTCCCTCACTACAGCCATCGGATTGAGTTCTAATTGGGCTTTTGCCCTTCTGATTTCCTTCCTGCAGGTCATATTTAGATCCCTGAACATTTCTTGACCTGCTTGCTCTGCCTTCCAAAGGTAATAGACTGTCCTTTTTGTCGTAAGGCCCAGCAGGAGCAACTTGTTCAGCCAGGGTGGTCTTCCTCCTTCCTGGTCCACCTTGCAGCACATGGGGGGTTGCCTGCTTTTGTGCCTTCAGTAGTACTGTTTTGAAGAATGCCCAGCCTTTCTGCAACTCTTTGTCTTTCAGTAGAGTCTACCAAGAGATTTTCTCAACTTATGTCCAGAACAGGCCAGAATTTGCCCTCTGGAAGTCCCCTGTGAACTTCTTGAAGTGAACTGCTGCTTAGGTTTGCCACTCTACTTGCAACTATGGAAGAATTTCCCTCACCAAGGTGTCTGGACAGAGGTGGGGCAGAGCTCAAACAGCTGGGGTCTCACCACTGCATTTTATAGAGATGGAGGTTGGTTCCCTTTCCCTTCTGAGCAGGCTTCCCTAGGGCAGCAGCTTGCTTGCACATCTTAGGTATTTGTCTGTTTTGGAGACATCTTGAACAATGAGGAAACAAGAGGCCTTAGAGGAAGCTGAGCTCTGGAAAGGGGTGATCACTCACCCTGTTTACCAGGTTAAAAGTTTTCAGCCAGACCAAGTTACTGGTTTCAGTGGTTTAGCCTACCTCTGCCAAATGTATTCATTATTAGTACTTGTAAGCTGCAAAATAACTTGTTCCTATGTCTGCATAGTATTGATCCTTCTAAGTTCTTCGTTTTCAGAAAGGTGTGTTTGCTGAGCCTGCCTGGGGCATAGAAATGTTTATGTGTAGTTTGGCCTTTTCTGAGACTAAATTCAGTAGGCTAAGCACCAAAGCAGCAGAATGGATACCCTGTCCCTAAATCCAGCAGTTTATGACCAAGGATTTGTGGTAAGACTGACCTGCCCCTGCTGCAGCTGACAAATACCACTACAGTAAGTTGATGGGCATGAAGCCTGAGTGGCAGATTGCACCCCAACAAGTTAATTACAACTGTAACTGTAGAGATTTCTTTCAGCCCCGCATGCTTTTTGCTGTGAGTTTTCTGCTTGATCTCTAAGCCACTGTGTGTAGAAACTAGGATTTAGGTAGCCTGCAGAGGACTTTGGAGATCAATTAGTCCAATGCACTGCCTGTACTGGGGGTAGCTTCTATGTTTGATCATTGTGATGCATCTGTTTGAGTCTCATTACTTGCCTACGTATTTCAGTGCTGTTTTCCTTAAACCTCTTTACCTCTCACCTTGAAAATCCAGTTTGCATAAGGACTAGGGATGAGATGACAGACAAGCCTCTTTCTTCCCTTATTCAGGGCTGATTTGCCTGTGTTCATTATGAAAATGAGTGGTTATGGCCTTTTCTCTTCATGGGAAATGAAAGTGGTGTAAAGATGCCAATGGTCAGAGCTTGACGGGAAACATTTGGGCAAAGTATTTGCATGGTGAATGCAATTCATCACTCAAAAGTAAATGAAATCAGTGGTTTGAAATGCTTATAAAAAAATTTCTCCAGGTAGGGGAAATGAAATAGAAAAAGGTGACAAAGTCCTCATCAGCTCTCACTATTACCCTGAAACTATTAATTACTATGCTCTTAGAACTTGGAATAACTTCTACACTGAAGTTTTTCCTTACATCACGAGGGTAACTCAGGCCCCATTTCCACACTGAGTAAAATGGCATTGAATGGTTATTCTAGTGTTGTGCAGTGTTTATTAAGTCTATTAAAACCTGATGTTATTGTTTAATAGTCATGTCTTAATAAAGCCCACTTGGTTTAAATGGTCCCAAATTAATTAGGGGAAGTAGAGTAATTCCTTAGTTTACACTTTTGAAAGGATTTTAGAGGCCAGATTAATTAAAAATATGAGCCTATAGCTCCTAGGTTTCCCCCATATCTTTACCATGCTTTAAAGTAGCAGACTAGTGCTCCAGAGTAATTTTGCTCTTTCACCTCTCCCAGAGGCTTCCTATAATATCCTTCACAACCTGATCCTCATATTTCCTTTACAAATATTATATAATAAAGTATCTGTGATACTAGTATTGCCCTGATACTAAAAGCTGTGTTGTGTCAGAGAACGTTTCCTTTGTAGAAAGTATCATTTTTTGCCTGAAGAAAAGAAAATACACTTCAAAGTAAGAGGTTAGAAAGAAAATAATACTCTGTAGTTTGCATAGTAGTTGGCTGAAGGTTTTTTTAGCAGTAGAAGAAAATGTGTCGTTGACGTCTTGAAAAAACCAGATGTTTTCTGAAATGCTTTGGAGGGAGTGAGGGGAAGATTTTAGTGACACAGAGAGGTTTCCATGTGGGATTATCCTGTTTGTGAGCTCCTCATGGATGGTGCGGGTACGAGCTCACAGTCTCCTGCAGTGCCCAAGTACAGAAGTACTCTTGTGTTCTCTCAAATGCTGCTTTATTTGTGGGTGAACTCTGATGTGTGCATTGAACCCAGTTTCAAACAAAAGAGCACTGTGTGTACACTTGTTTTGCAGTGAACACAGTGATCTGAAGACATACTGCCTATAGCTAAAAGTGAAGCTCCTGATGTGCTGCTGAGAAAGGGTGGGTAAAGCTCTTTCCTTTTGGATGTAACTGTTAGGGCAGTAGTAGTGTAGTGCTGTGTGTGGGTCCTTATTTGGATCACCAGGTGCCCCACCTGGATCACCACTAACATGGTGGGTTAGAAACCCCATTTTAACCAAGAGCTTTTATCTAAAGCATCAGTCACACAGGGAGGGTTTAACAAACTCAACAATGAATCTGCATGTAGTGAAACAATTGACTCAATTTGGAGAAGCATCAGAACATTTATGTCACACCCCACCACACACCACACAATAGAGAAAAAGCAACCCCACAAGATACAGAAACAGGCACATTTTCAACTTTTTAAACCCAAACTTTAGACTTTTCTGCAGAAAACACACCAATTAGACTGACAGATTCTGGCATAACAGTACCACAGGTAAACACCATAGCCCACAGTCATGGTGAACATGCCAAGCACTAGGCAATATACAGCACTATATTAAAAACATTATTTCTCCTAGAGTCATCAGCTTCATGCAATTACAATTTCATAAGAAAGGTAGATCATCTCAATTTTTATATTCTCTCCTGGATCAAAGGAACTGAATGAAACACAGACAACTAACAGGATCCCTGAATCAGATGAAAATATTCATATTCTCTGCTGTGATGACTATGTAGTTCTTCTTTAAACTTCTGGAACTCTCCTTTTCAGAGAAGAATGAAGAAGATTATCTGCAATTCACCAGTTTTTCCTTATTATAGCAAGGCATATTCTTTGCACTTCTGATGAATTTTATTAGAGGAAGCTAAAAATATTTGAATCAGCCATGAGAGGTTTTCTCGTTATTCAAAAACTTATCTAGACTCTATCTGTTGTTTGACAGATTGTATGACTTCCATTATACCAAGGAAGATTTTGCTTAATGTAAATATTTGTTTAAAATATCTAGTAAATCAAGGCAAACAACTAATATTTTTATAAAAAGTAGAATTAGAAGTGAATATCTCACAAAATTAAGTCTAGAATGGTATCACACAGAATATATGAAGAAGAGAGGGTTTTTATCCTCCAAGCTTTCATTTGTTTTCAGGTGCAGTGTGCCTCTTTATTGCAAGTTCATGAGCAATGCCTTGAGCAAGAAGCAGAGTTCAGGGCTACTTAGTCCCTCAAAGGCACAAGAAGTACTACAGTATAGATTTAATCTTTCTTATTCTTGTCTCTGACTCCAATTCTTGCTACAAAATTATTTTGCCTCAACAGGAGAGCAGGTTGGTTCCCCTGTCAAGAATAGTCTACACTGTTCGAAGTGGAACAGTCTGTGAGAAGTGATTTTTAAGATCACCCTTACTTTTCTATGTCTTTTGCAAAGAAATGTGAACAATTCCTGACATTTTGTGTAGAACAGCAACCTTGTCCTACAAAATAAAAATCATAGATTCATAGACTGATTTAGGTGGGAAGGGACCTCAGACATCATGTGATTCTGACATCCTGTTGTTGGCAGGGACACCTCTCAACAGATCAGGTTGCCCAGAGCCCCATCCAACCTGGCCTTAAACACTTCCAGGAATGGAGCATCCACAAGGTCCCTGGGCAACCTCCTCCAGTGCTTCAGCACCCTCACAGGCAGGAATATCTAATATAAATCTCCCCTCTTCCTCCTTCAAACTGTCCCCTTGTCCTTTCACTAGTGTCCCTTGTAAGAAGTCCATCTCCAGCCTTCCTGTAGCCCCTTCAGGTACTGGAAACTGCTATAAGTTTCCCCTAGAGACATGTTTTCTCCAGATTGAAGAGCCCAATTCCATTTCCATAGGAGAGGTGCTGCAGCCCTCTGATGTACAGAGCTCTGTAGAACACTGACAATTTAAAATGTAATAACACACACTGAAAATTGAACCTTAATTTATGCGTTAGAAGGAATATTTTTAGAGAGAATTCTGTTTGTCCTTTGTCCCCTGTTTGGTCCTATATTGTAGCTGATGATGTGAAATGTAGAAAAGCTATACAACACGTGAGTGAAATGTATAAATCCAGTGACCTACAAGCTGGTGAGTTTTATCAAACAGGGGCATACCTACTTAATTTAGTTGGGCAAAACCTCTAGCTGCAATACTCATCAAAGAGATGTGGCTGTGTCCTATTCCTGTGCTGTTGTTACATAGCAGGGATTTCTGCTGAAGGGGGTGTTTGGGGGCTGCAAGTTTGCAATCAGACACTTCTCTCTAGAACCACAGAGACTGTAATTCACCTAATTTTTCATCTGTTCTTCTCTACAATAATATAGAGACATGGAACCTGCTTTCCAGAGTGTTTTCTGGTGAGATAAGATGGTTTCTGATGTAATGGAAGCTCTTGTTCCACTTGGTTGTCTTGGAAGGTGATATCATATTTGACTTTAAGCCTGTTATAGTAAGGACACAAATCCTGATTCTAATCTGTTAGTCACCTTACCCTCCTGAAAGATAAAACTATCATAGATGTACACCCTGAATTTTTCCAGAATGTGTCCTAGTTTCAGCTGTGTCCTAGTTACTGTAGTAATAGAACCAGGGGACCTGGACAGGCTGATGGAGTGGGCCAGCAGGAACCTCATGGAGTTAAATGAGGACAAGTGCACCTGGAAGTACACAACCCTTGAATGCAGCTGGAGAGTAGCCCTGTAGAGAGGAATCTGGGGCTCTTGGTGGATAGCAAACTCAACATGAGTGAACAGAGCAAAGAGGACTAACAGGATGCTGGGCTGCAAGGGAATCACCAGCAGAGATAAAGATGTTATCTTGCCACTGTACTCAGCGCTGGTCAGACCACACTTAGAGTACTGTTTCAGTTTTGGTCCCTGCTGTACAAAAAAGATGCAGATAGACTGGAGAGGGTCTAGAGAAGGGTGACCAGGATGATCAGGGGACTGGAAGACCTCCGAAATGAAGAAAGGCTGAGTGAACTGGGTCTGTTCAGCCTTGAGAAGAAAAGGCTTGGGAGGACCTTATTGCAATGTTCCAGTACATCAGAGGTGGCTACCAGGAGGATGGAGACTCCCTTTTCACAAAGAGTCCTGTAGAAAGGTCAAAGGGGAATGGTTACAAGTTGGTCCAGGAAAGATTCCAACTGGATTTGAGAGGAAAGTTGTTCATGATGAGAGCTGTTAGACAGTGGAATGGTCTTCCAAGGGAAGCGGGGGATTCCTCTATTGTAAACAATGTTAAGGCTCAGCTTGATAGAGTTCTAGGCCAGCTCATTTCAACTGTATGCTGTTTTAACAGGTTGGACTAGATGATCCCTGAGGTCCCTGCCAATCTGCAAACCTGTGAACCTGGAATGGGAAGTATTAAAATAGAACACATTTAAGGGTTTCATGGCTGTTGTGTTTTTCAGTACTGACAGCTTAAAAGCACAAACAATTTCTGTTTTAAGGACATGAGAGAAAGGACTCAAATTATCTCAGTATGGAAAACTGCAAACTGTGTACTCATAAGCTGAGGAAAATGTTATCCTGATGCAGTTTTACTCCAGAAAAAGAAAACCAACCACCAAAACCCACAAAGAACCCCCTGTAAAAACCCAATCCTTTTTGTTTCCAAGTATTTGCAAGAAGAATTTGAGCGTGAAATGATCTCAAATTAATTGTGGTTGTATAGCTCAAGCTGTATTTCATTGCACAGTCTGTTCTTCTGCTTTGAGACCAGCCATTCAGAGTAAACAACTTTGATAACTGCTTGTCCATATTGCTACCAGAGTCTGTAATGAGAAACAGAAGATGCATCAAGGAGCAATGTGTCTTCCAGCCGGCTATGAATCATATCTTTAGGATTTGTCTTTCTCAGGAGAATTCAAAACCATACAAAGAAAATCGAGAAACCATAATATGAGCTATTAATGTCTAGATCTTGTGGATTTGAAGATCTGAGCAGAATCATTAATATGAAGATTACTATCATTTAGCTGTAGCTGGTTCTTTTGTGGCTTGGTTCAGTCTCAGTTTGCATATTTATGAATCAGAATGTTCAGTGCTCCTGGATGAACATCTATGCTTCTGTGTTTCACAGCAATTAACAGCCCTGTTATTGTATCACAAGATACGATGTTCATTGCAATGAACATGAAGATTGGTAGGAAGTGAAATGGCATTTGTCATAATTAAGTCAGCTCTTTGATGATCCATTCTAATAAGGACAAAATAAGTCACTTGCTTTCCATGTCCTAACCCCATCTCTTTCTTGTTTATCATTATATCGGTGAGTTATCAGTACTATCACCTATGCATCATCAGCACCAAATAGGGCTAATTAGCTAGAAATACCTACTCCAGGTATACACTCATTTTGAATATGCAGCTTAGAATCCTAGAATGGCCTGGGTTGAAAGGGACCTCCAAAGCAGGGACATCCTCAACTAGATCAGGTTGCTCAGAGCCTTGTCCTGCCTCCCCTTGAATAGCCCCAGGGATGGGGCCTCAACCACCTCCCTCAGCAATCTGTTCCAGTGTTCACCCCAGCTCCTGCTAAGGAACCTCTTCCTGACAGCCCATTTCAATCTACTGTTTACTAATGTGAAAACATTGCCCCTCATCCTATCACTCTAGGCCTTTGGAAACAGTCACTCTCCAGCCTTCTTGTAGCCCCCTTCAGGGACTGGAAGGTCATGCTTTTTAGTTCTACTATATGTGGCATATTTAAGGATCACCAAGGAAGGATAGGGTGTGGAAAGTCTTGCAAGTTTCTCATGAGCGGTATTAATGTTCTGTGCAAAACCTTGCTTTGTCATGTGCATGATGTTGCTGGTCCATTATTCACAGAGTGATTGCATTTCTCTTCTGCTAATTCAAAATAAGCAAGTAAGTTAACTGCTCCATTCCTTCTGGTTTTTTACCTCTCAAGAAGGTGTGTGTGGTATCTCCTAGAAGCCCTTTCCAGGTGGAGTCAATACATAGACTGTTCTTGTGCTGACAATATTAGCTGCTGCTTTAGTTCCAAAGAGGATCAGCCACAGGAGAGGCTTCAGAAAGGGCCAGTAGCTCCCTATTACTTTTGTGATAAAGTCTAGTCACTCACAGTAGTGGGAACTTCAGAAAAGATCTCTCTCAGGCTGGGACAGACATGGATGCAGAAGTTATGCTGACTGTAGTCTCAGTGATTCCAGGAAAAGTGATAATAGTTGGTGGTGGAAAGTTTCTGTACAGATACAATGAATCCCAGGTAATCATGCAGTATTGTTATGTTGTTGCTCCAGGTTAAGTGTCCAGAGGGAGTGTCTGTATACTGAAGTACTGAACTAGGTGTTAGGAAACATCCATAGATAATTTTTTTCTTTTTAGTTTTGTTTGGGTTTTTTGAAAGCAACTAGTGATTCCAGATGGTCCTGTGCTTTCTCAGGTTATTCCTTTCACCAGCAGCAAGTTAAGAGGACAGAGTTTTATGGTTTTGAAATAGTGACACAAAAATAGGAACAAATTTGTGGCAATATGTTTTAATTACTCAGCTTTCACCTATGGGTTTGTGTGCTGATTTATGTTGAATGTCTGTTCACTTGAAAATCAGCATTGTGGAGCTGACTTGAAATCAGCAATGCGTGTGTTTTTGTGCATTCTAAACAAAAAAACAAATAAAATCTTGGTGACTCTGTGTTTAGAAATTGCCAGTTCTTCCATGATGCCTTCAGAAACAATGACAGACTCTGAAGGATCTTTACACCTACAAGCAATCTAAGATGTCACGCAGCCTGAAAAGTGATGGGAAGATGGGCATGGGACGCTTGTTTTCCCTTTAAATGTGAATGTCAGCATCGTTCCTGGTATTTGACAAATAGCATTCAGTCAAAACAGTGGACGGAGTTGCCAAAAAACCTCATATGTTGGTGAGTAGAGCTGGCTCTGTTTCAGTTATGAAAATAATGTGGAGCTGGCAGTGTCTTTAGAAGGCAAAGTCCAGCTAGAGGATGCACTGCTATTGCCTGATGTATGGATTGCTTGCATAAATATGTATTTTTCAAGAGCATTACAGTGCAACTAACTAGATACATGCTGTGATCTGAAATCAAGTAGAGGCAATGCCAGTGGAACAGCTGTAGTGTGCCGCATGAGGAGGAAAAAAATTTAAGCAGATTCTATGAAGTTCAAGTGTCATCAGTGTAGTTTATTACCAACTTCTCTATGTTTCACAGAGCAGAGAATGTAATAAAATTCTACACTGTAAGCAGGTTAATTAGAAACATTGTTTAGACTTCTGTTTCTTTGGGAATATTATTTTCTTTTGGTAAGTATTGATTTTACTGAAAAGCCTACCAAAAGAAGAAATTAAAGAAGATATTAAAGATTAAGAAATTAAAAAGATATTAAAAATTAAATGTAAATATGATAACAATGTTGTTTATTGGCCCAAATATTTGGATTGACCTCAAAATTCCCTACCAAGTATCAAGTTGCTAGAAAATAGATCTATTTTTCCCCCTTTCCATAGAGGTTGTTCCCCCCTGTATGAAAAGGTATAAATTACCCTCTTATCAAATCAATTTGTGTGATAATGGGGAAACCCAAGTGTTATTCTGACTTTGTTTCTCATGTGTAGAATATGAGTAGGGCAGCTATGTTTCTTCTATGAAACATTAGGCTTTTATAGCCCTAAGCTCTGGTGTTCTGAGGGTGATAATATTTTGCCTTTTGCTTTTTTCTATTAAAAATATTACAGTGAGATTTTAGGAGTAATATTCAAGGGAAAATATATATTATCCATGAAGTGGCGTTCCTGAAGTGAAAAAAATGACAGCAGAATCTACTTCTTCTGAAAGGACTTCTTTTCTCAGAATGTATTTTTCTTACATAGAGGGTTGGGTTTTGTTTTTATTTTCTCTTTATATTTAAACAATGAGGGGGTCACAAGCAAGAAGAGACTAAATATTTTATTTCTTGAGTTATCAAGGAAACTGTATTTCCTGCTTTGGTGGTAGCTTCTGGAGATTTCCACTGCAAACAATCTTATTTGAGACTGGTTGGTTAACTCAAGCATAGAAGATTTAGAGGATCCCACTCCAATTAAAGGAGGTGAAGTGATTTTCATACAATATTTTCAACTAGAGAGCTAGAAAAATATCAGATATAGCTGTGGGGGTCTGAAGTCTTCCACATTTGTATTTATTGGAAGCATATGGCACTTTCTTACAATTTAGATGCAGTAGATTTCTGTAATAATTATTAAACGTACATTCCCACATTTAATCTCCTGCTATTATATGTTTTTGGTAATTTAATAGTAGGTACACGTTTCAAATGTTTTCTTATCCTCATTTCATATAACTGTGAGTGGAACCATGTCTTGGTACAGTTAATTGCTGAGGAAAAGTTTCCTCTTGTCATTCATTAAATCTGGAGGAGCCTTTTGGTTTTGCTCTGCATGTTAGAACCTGCATAATGATGCAGTAACAGTAAAAAGACATGAAAAACAAAATAACAAGCAGTGAGGTATAAACTTTTTTGAAATTTATTGGAACTGAGGGAAGAGTTAAGTTTTAGAACTTTAGAAACCTTTTTATAGAGTTGTTTGCAAGCCAGTCTTTTTTAGTGTGGATTATTATTGCATGGACTCCCTGTGTGACCTTACTCAAGATGCTTGTGGCTGGAGCTTGCTGTGTTATCCATTGTGTGTCCCATTTGCTAATTGAAGAGACTGCCTCTGTCTGCTCAATTCCCACCCACCCCACTGCAGAGAGGGAGTCCTGCACTCAGACACAGGTTGCTCTGCATAGCAGTCTCCCCATATCTCCTTCCTCTGTTCTTGGAGAGAAATCATTGCACAGGGTTGTGTTGTAGAAGCTACAGTTTACTCTGTTTGAGAGAGGTATCAGCTCAGAAGTCATTGCCCATTGCAAGGACTATTACATTTACAGTTGCAGTCAGTCCAGCCACTGGGCATGTTCATGCCATGAACAGGTCAGCAGTGACCTTCAGGGGAGAATGTGGTCAAGTAAAAATATCCTGGGTTTCCCATGGGAAAGATGCATCAGCAAAGAAAAGTAAATTTGGGGTGTGTGCTGGTCCTGCCTGGTGTGGTCAAGCAGCAGAAACTGGTGAGAGAAGGCATCATGTTCTGCACACTGAGCAGTCTTGGTATGGCTCTGCTGTAGGAGAGGGAAAGGTTCTGCTTCTTCCCAAACCTGCTTGTGCAGTGTGGGAATGACTCCCTGCCAGTGCATGCCAAGCAGGCAGCACTGTACAGACCAGATCTAACAGCTGAAAAATGAGAGGGGGAAGAGAGAAATAGTATTGATTTGAGAAGTGCTAAAACCTAGTTAGCTCTTTGCCTTCTTTTTCAAGAGTTGAAAACTCACTGCCAATGATGGCAGAAAACTCACTTTCTGAGTGCTTTTCTACTATGCAATGTCTGAAAAATACCCTGTGGAACCTGCTTCCTGTTGTATAAGCCCTGTTGGTGATGTTAATTCATCATCCTTTGATTTTTTTTTGTTTTGCATGCATCAAGAACTTTGCCAGTTGTAAGAAATTACTACAGAAAATATACTCTTGGTAAGGTTGTTATCACCCAAATCTCTAGTGAACCAGTTTCTCAAATCCAGCTTTAAAAAAGCATTAATTCTCAAAAGCCTTTGTTTGCAGGGCTGAGCTGGGTCTTCTGTGGGCCAGGCACAGTTGGTGGCTCCCTGCTGACAAATGGTATCTGCAGTTGCAAGGGGGACAAATGATGAAACACTGAAGGTTATTATTTTAGGCTCTACCAGTTAATTCTTCTGTGATTGATTCTATTCCTATCATGTACAAAGTTTTCATTGCATTCTCCATCCTGTTAAGTAGATTAAAGGGAATTTGTTGCTGCATGGCTGAGTATGTTCATGCTGTAAGGAATAATTTGATTTTGTGCCATCATATGGTAATCACAGAATCATCACAGCTGGAAAGGACCTCCAGGATCACCAAGTCCAACCTTCTTCCCAACTTCTCCCTAACCCCTAGACTATGGCCTCAAGTGCTCTATCTACTTGGTATTTTAAACACTTTCCAGGGATGGTGACTCCACCACCTCCCTGGACAGCCTGTTTCATTGCCTGACCAGTGTACCAGCTGTTATTGCTAGGTATTTTAATAGTGCCTGAGACTGAGTTTGGGGCATGCATATGCATGATTGCATAGGCTTTAAGATTTTAATCTTAAATCTTGTATTTTTGCATTATAATACTCAAAACCACAGTTTTGTATCTCATGGTGTGAAACTGAGTCTTTTCTAGTTTTTAATGCTGAGATTTTGCTGCACAACTTTTAAACAAATTTAAATGAAGGGGATTTTTTTTTCCATCTAGTTGGTGATGTACACAGTTTTCCTGCTTCTTAAGTGCTCCTATGAAAAAAGAAAAGTAGAAGCATAGAATGGCCAGGGCTGGAAGGGACTTTAAAGATCATCTAGTTCCAACCCCATTGCAGGACACCTTCACTCAGTCAAGTTACTCAGGATCCCATCCAATCTGGCCTTGAACACTTCCAGGTTTGGGACAGCCACAACTTCGTTGGACATCCTGTTCCAGCGTCTCAGCACCCACACAGGAAAATTGTTTGCTCATGTCCAACCCCAATCTCTCTTCTGCAAGTCTGTAACCCTTTCCCCTTGTCTTCGCACTACCACCCATGTACAAAGCCCTAGNTCATCTAGTTCCAACCCCATTGCAGGACACCTTCACTCAGTCAAGTTACTCAGGATCCCATCCAATCTGGCCTTGAACACTTCCAGGTTTGGGACAGCCACAACTTCGTTGGACATCCTGTTCCAGCGTCTCAGCACCCACACAGGAAAATTGTTTGCTCATGTCCAACCCCAATCTCTCTTCTGCAAGTCTGTAACCCTTTCCCCTTGTCTTCGCACTACCACCCATGTACAAAGCCCTAGCCCATCTTTCTTGTAGCCCCCTTCAGCTATTGGAAAGCTGCACTAAGGTCACCTAGGAGCTTCATCTTCTCCAGGCTGAACAACCCCAACTTGCTCAACCTGTCCTCATAGGGGAGGTGCTTCAGCCCTCTGATCATCTGAGTTGCTCTCCTCTGGATACTTTTCAGGAGCTCTATGTCGTTATGTGGGGCACTCCAGAACTGGATGCAGTAGTCTAGGTGGGGGCTTACAAGTGCAGAGTAGAGAGTGAGAATCATCTCCCTCGACTGACTGTCAGTGCTTCTTTTGATGCAGTGCAGGACACTGGAATGTTTATTAAACATTTCAGATTTTGTAATGAATGTTGCCAACTGATCTGTAGAGACAAGGTGCTCAATTATGCTATATATCCCTGCAAGGTAAGAAACACATCCAGATCTTATGCTGGATCAGGATGAGAGCTGCTGTTGGAAAGCTCTTGCATACTTATGGAAAAGTGAGTTTATTTTATGTATTATGGCTGTTTATCCTGGTGAAGAGGACATTGAGGGGAGACCTACTTGCTNCTGATCATCTGAGTTGCTCTCCTCTGGATACTTTTCAGGAGCTCTATGTCGTTATGTGGGGCACTCCAGAACTGGATGCAGTAGTCTAGGTGGGGGCTTACAAGTGCAGAGTAGAGAGTGAGAATCATCTCCCTCGACTGACTGTCAGTGCTTCTTTTGATGCAGTGCAGGACACTGGAATGTTTATTAAACATTTCAGATTTTGTAATGAATGTTGCCAACTGATCTGTAGAGACAAGGTGCTCAATTATGCTATATATCCCTGCAAGGTAAGAAACACATCCAGATCTTATGCTGGATCAGGATGAGAGCTGCTGTTGGAAAGCTCTTGCATACTTATGGAAAAGTGAGTTTATTTTATGTATTATGGCTGTTTATCCTGGTGAAGAGGACATTGAGGGGAGACCTACTTGCTCTCTATGACTACTTGAAAGGAAGGTGTACAGAGGCAGGGGCTGGTTGGCCACTCTCTAGTGGCCAGTGACAGGATGAGGGGAAATGGCCTGAAGCTGCACCAGGGAAAGTTCAGGAGGATGTCAGGAGGAGTATCTCTACTGAAAGAGTAGTCAGGCACTGGAACAGCCTGCCCAGGGAGGGAGTTGAGTCCCCATCCCTGGAGGTGTTGAAGAGGAGGGTAGATGTTGCACTGAGGGAAGGGGTTTAGTGGTGCTGACAGGACTAGAAAAAAGTTGGCCTTGGTGATCCTGAAGATCTCTTCCACCTGAAACTGCCTTATAGTTCTATTCTGTGATCTCTTACTCTTTTCTACCTTAGGTAGCCTTCAGGACAATTTGTTCTTGTCCTCTCAATTTCTCATCTTTTAGATTTTTTTTATTTCTCATGTTCAGGGAGGCAATGTCATTGTTTAGAGTAGTCCTTTTCACATTGTTAACTAGACAGCAGATACACATTTTGGGGGCAAACTGTGCAGTCAAGTTCCATTGTGAGACTGGGAAGGAATTGTAAATGTATTCAAAACACCACAGAATCACTGGGATCTGCCCTCAGCATCCTTCTCTCCTAGCTAAATAATCCCAGTTCCCTCAGAAGTTCTTCATAAGGTTTGTGCTCTAAACCCATCACCATCTTCATTGCCCTTCTCTACACCTGCTCCAGCACCAGAATGTCCTTCTTGTACTGAGATGACCAAACCCAGTACTGGAGATGTCGACTCACTAGTGCTGAGTACAGGAGACTAATCTCTTCCTGGCTTCTGCTGGCTACACTATGTCTGATACAAGCCAGCATGTCTCTGGCCTTCGTTGCCACCTGGGCACGCTGCTGAGTCATGTTCAGCCAGCTATCAACCAAACAAAAAGTATGCCTAAATAGGCAGCACAAGAATATATTCATTCATTCATTTAGTTTCTACATTCAATTTGGATTCTAGTTCTTACTGTTGTGCTATTTTATATTTTCTTAGAATTGCATCTGTCATCTTAATTGTTTTCTAAGAAGCCTCTATTTTATCTCTTCAAAATGTATTCTTTCCACTTCAGCTTTCTTTGTTGAAAATTCTTATCACAGATGAGCCTCATTAGTACTTAGACACACAATAGATCAAAAACTTGATCAGTTATCTTTTTATCCCAAGTGGTTCTAGTTTTCTTTTTTTTGTCATATTTGTCCTGGCAGCCAGATACTGAGAATTTCTTTTCAACAGCAGCTTGTGAAGATCTCTTTGGAGGATCTCATTAAGTTTCCAGTTTACAGCTCTGGAACTATTGCCTCAAATTGTTCCATTTTCACTCTTTATAACATACAGTGGTCTTCTCAGCTTTCTGGCAGTTACTAAATCTGATTTAACTTCCAGATACCTCAGCTGAATTTAACAACTCTGTTTGGCCATCTACCTCCTGGATGACTTTAATTCTAGCAATGCTCTTACTTAAGTACCTTCCCTAATTTAGCCTCTTAGTTCTGTATTTCTCTTCAGGCACTTGTTTTCTCACACAACTACTATTTTGAACTGAGGAAATCTAAGCAATAAGCCGTTCCCTATAGTATGTCTTAATGTGGTTGCAGTATTGTTTGGCTTTGAAAATTTTGCCATTCTCATCTTGAAATATGTTTTTTCTTATTTTTTATTGATTAAATAATATCTTTTTGTCTGTAGTACTCTCACACATTGTGCTGTCCTCTGACAGCAATTTTCTTTTTCAGCAGTTCTGTCTCCTTTCCTTTTTGAGATTCTATTTGCCTCTTGGTCTTAATCTACACTGTTTAGTCTGACAGAAGGCTGCAAATAATTGCTGGATGTGAAGTTCTTTATAGTCTTTTAATGTTACAGTTTTATGTTTTCTAAAACCCTGGTTTGCTTGAAAATTCTGGAAGAAACACTGTTCATTTTTGTGCTCTGCCAAAGCTGTCAAGCAACCTAAGTCTATATCTGGCTGTTACTGTTTTTATTGAGGCTGAAAACACCTCTGAGGTCATTCAGCCCAGCCCAGGACCTAACATCACCACATCAGCCAGACAGGGCACTAAGGGCCACAGCCAGGCTGTCCTTCAACACCTCCATGGATGGGACTCCACCTCTGCCCTGGGCAGTCCATTCCAGGGTCTGAACACCCTTTCCATGAGGAAGGGCTTCCTAACATCCAACCTAACTCTCCCCTGGTGCAGCTTCAGGCGCTGCCCTCTCAGCCTGTCAATAGTTGCCTGGGAGAAGAGCTTGACCCTCATCTGACTACAACCTCCCTTCAGGGAATTGTAAAGAGGGAGAAGGTCCCCACAAAATCTCTTCTCCAGGCTAAACACCCCCAGCTCCCTCAAGATTTCCTCATCATACTTTTCCTGCAGTCCTTTCCCCAGTCTCATCGCTCCTCTGGACCAACTCTGGTACCTCAATTAGTTTCTTGAAGTGAAGGGCCCAGAACTGCCCCCAGTACTCCAAGTAAATGTGTGTATCTATATATTCATATACATATATGTAATGCCAAATGCAAATAATATCTATATGGCAAAATCAAGTAGTCATGTTGGGTTGTTTGCAGGATAATTCTTACCCTGGTCTCAAAATATTCCCCACCAAAAATGTGGGATATGTGCACGATATTAAAAACCTTGTAGAATAAACTAATCCTGTATCATTTCTAATTTATTCCTCAGATATGTTTTTAGGACACTCTTAAAGCAAACCAGTGTCTCCATTACCATTTATATTTCACTAGCGCTTAGAGGCCTCCAGTGAATCATGCCTGGAAGCATTTGGGAAATAGTAATACAGGACAATGTACTATTCTAGTCTGACTCATCCATCATGTTAAGCTGGAGGTCCCCATCTCTGGAGGTGTTGAAGGATATCCTGGCTGTGGCCCTCAGTGCCCTGTTCTGGTCAATATGGTGATATTAGGTCATGCGCTAGGCTTGGTGATCTCAGAGGTCTTTTCCAGCCTCGGTAATTCTGTGAATGTGTGAAAGGGGAACTTGATGCAATTTTTAACCTCTTCTCCTCTTCCTTATGTCACAAACCAGCCCTGGAAATACTTACTTATACATCCTCATCTACCTCAAGCTAAACATGCTTGGGGTATTGTGTGTGATGTCACTTTTTCTTGTTTCTTTCTTTTGTACCTTTGGAAAATTTGTGAAGTTCTGTCATGAGAACTTAAATGAGTCCACAGTCCTAGCTTTGAATGGGATTTTATAAATCTCATGACGTTCAACAAGACCAATTGTAGAGCTTTGTACCTGGGCTGGAACAATCTTCACTGTCAATATAGGCTGGGGGAAGAGGTGATAGAGAACAGCCCTCTGGTACTGGGATACTAGTGGAGGAGAAGCTGGACATGAGAAGACAGTGTGTGCTCGCAGCCCAGAAGGCCAATCATACCTGGGCTGTATCAGAAGCAGCGTGGCCTGCAGACTGAGAAGTGATTCTGCTCCTCTACTCTGCCCTGATGAGACCTCATCTGGAGTCCTGCATCCAGCTCTGAAGCCCTCACTAATGGAAGGCTACGGACCTGATGGAGCAGGTCTAGAACAGGCCACGGAAATGATCAGGGGGGATGGAGCCCTCTTGCTATGATGACAGGCTGGGGAACTGGGGTTGTTTAGCCTGGAGAAGAGAAGGTTCTGTGGGGACCAGATAGCAACCTTTCAGTCTGAAGGGGGCTACAAGAAGGCTGCAGAGGGATTGTTTACAAAGGTAGATTGAAATAGGCTGCTAGAAAGAAGTTCTTGACCAGGAGGAGGACTGAATGCTGAAAAAGGTTGCCCAAGCTGGTGGTTGAAGCCCTATCCCTGCAGCTGTTCAAGCTGAGGCTGGACAAGGGTCTGGGCAACCTGATCTATTTAAGCATGTCCCTACTCACTGCAAGGGGGTGGACTAGATGACCTTTGGGGGTCTCTTCCAACCTGGCCCATTCTACGATTCTATAATCACAACACAACCAGGGTTGTGTTGCTGTGGTTTAGCATATGAGTAGCTTGGTAGGTAGATCACTATTTTCAAATTTCATGGTACTCTAGAGAGTAGATTACTCAGTGTTATATTTAGATCTCTAAGTACACTTCAGGGTATCCAAAATAAGTGTTAGGCAAACCACAGCCATTTCATCACTCACATGATGGGCAGCCATTACTGATACATATAGAGCAGCTGAAATACAAGAATTCTATTCCTTGGAAATGATAATAGAAATAACAGCATCCTTGACCCTGACCCCAATGCAGGTTATTGATGAGAAACTTCTCTGCTGTATACTAGGCGGATATGCACACACAAAACTATGATGTACATGATAGGAGGAAGGGAAAGAGCTTCGCCCCATGTAGTTGTGTCTGGTATGTCAATAGACTCTCGACAAAATGCCACCATTTGAAGCAGGGCAATCAGGGCTGTGGCATTTGATGTAAGCATTGTAGTTAGCAATCTTGGAGAAAAAAAGCACTTTAACATTAACCTTGTCCCTTGTCTATAACCATGACCTTGTAATAAGAGTCAGGTGTAAATACTGAAGTCAGCATGAGTAACATTTTGTTTCTACAGCAAGGTGAGATGGTCTAAAAGGACAATGGTCAAAAGAAATCACCGAGACCCTTTTGTTTCATAGGAAACCAAGTATTAAACTTAATAGAACGTTTTTT
The DNA here is from genome assembly GCA_013397515.1 of Upupa epops. Taxonomy (NCBI): domain Eukaryota; kingdom Metazoa; phylum Chordata; class Aves; order Bucerotiformes; family Upupidae; genus Upupa; species Upupa epops. The sequence goes on along the minus strand of VZRI01006414.1, from coordinate 7,922 downwards.
ATTTTAGCCGCATTGGAAACAATGGTGCATCACAGACAGTAAATTTGAATGTGGTATCTGAATGATAAAAAGAAGTCAGGATGACAGTCATGAGAGCTGTGCATTTCCTACAAAGGCTTATGCTTTTTTCCAAATCAGTCTGTTTGCTGCACCCTCCTGTGCATGAATGGGGAATCTGTCTGTCATGATGTGCTCATACCTTACCAGCAATCTGGCGGCAATCCGTCTTGTGAATCATAACAGAACTGACCTGCCTATGTGGCTGTGGGATTCACCTGTCTGTGAGAGGTATGGAGGCAATTACATCTATTACAGATCTCATCTCTGAATTTTACAGACACTTGGTTGTACAGCAAACTCACTGCATCCTGCTATGAGGTTGAGTTCAACATCACCTGTAGCTGTGAACTCCTCCACGTCTGTGTGTGAACCAGTGTGATCTCCTTAAAGATGTTCCTACTCATGGGACAACCACAACATGGTGTGGTTCTACTAAGCAACTCAGAAAGATCCTTTCCAGCCCAACACATTCTATGATTCTGTGAGCACTTTGGAGCATGTGACAGGGTCTTACAGCTCTTATACCATAGGAAGAAGGGCTGGAGATGATGTCTGTAGCTGCTTTAGATCTTGAATCACGAAGTTTTGGCTGTCAGAGTCCTTCAAGATCATAGTCAAACTTTTTCCTAGCCCTATCAGCAACACTAAACCATATCCCCCAATCCTGAAGTTTTTCTTCTTTTGACTAATAACATGATGATAAGGTATGCAGTGTGAAAGCACTGATGACAGTACAAGGCACTTTCTGTACAGAAGGTATTTTGGTGCATCCTCAGTCATTGACGCACATCTTGGTAACTTTTCTTCTATGTAGCTGGCCAAATCCTCAACTACAGAAGGGCATTTTGGTCATTCATAGAGACCAATCAAAACCTGGAAGCCCATTCTGTGTTTTTCTGGAAGCGACTAAGCCCATGCAAGCTCTCCTTCTTCATGAAATGGAATCAGACAACTATCCAAATAACCTGGCAGTTACAAATGCAATTCCAGAGTGTTTACATGAGTCAGCACTGGAAGACCATTCAAGTACTTGGGTGTTTCAACCTCTAGCAATGTTGTTTTACAGTGCTTCAGTTAAGTCATGTAGAACAGCTTCTGAGTCATCTGGTACCTAAATGCATGTGTGTAAGTGAAGAGGAGCAAAAAATAGCCGTGAGTATTCCATTTAGGATGAAATTGCCTAAGACACCATGAGAATGTGCTAACAAAAATGTTTTCCTATGACTTTTGAGGTACCACATCCCAAACAAACAAGGTTTTGCAACTAAGATGTACAAGTCTTTGTATTCTTTTTCTTTTCCTGATTTAGTTTTCCCAGAATTTGTTCATTTACAGCTTTTAGATAAATTCTGTAAGTACAGAACACACTCTTTTTACCTTATTGTATAGTTTCATAGGCCATTTAACACAGCAGGCCATGTTTTACAGCTGGCTGGATCTCAAGCTAACAAAATTCTGCTTCTATTAAGATCAGTAATACAATTTACAGTGACTAAAGTGGAGCTCAGTTTGTATTTGATAAATTCAGTTGTCCAGCACTTACTAACAACAGTACATTCTGTCTACATCTACTCTCTGCCTATCACTAAGGGAGTTAGTCTCACAATCATCACCAACTAAGTTGGGAACCTGGCTTCAGCTTGTGCCTCTTCGTGTGAAATGATATTTTTGTTAAATGTTTGCAGAAAATTCTCTTTGAAGGATGAGATTCTTTATAAAATATGGGCACATTAACATACTGTAGTGAAAATACCAGTAGAGATGAAGTACTGAACTAGTTCTGCAGCATTTTGTCTCTATTGAACCCAGATTCCAAACTGTTGAGGATGAGCAGAAAGATTCTCCCATTTGTAATGCAGAAAAGAGCAGAACCTTTGGTTCAGGAAATGCTGCTGTCACACTTTTTGCCAGCTCTCCAACGTTTTGAGTATTGGTGAGTTTCAGATGGAAACCATGCGCATGTGTAACTCCTTTCACATAACCTGAAGAACACTTTGTAGAGCTAAATACAAATACTTGGCTATGGAAAGTGCTACAAAGGCATATTTCATGCTTTGGAAACCCTCTCTTACTGGTTCATCAGGGGGTCAAGTCTGGACTAAATTTCCTATTTAATGTAGTTAATGTGCTAACGAGCTGAAAGGCAAAAAACAAATACTCCCCCTCTGGAAGAAACCCCTGGCAATTTGAATTCCAGAAACACAGCATCCTCATGCCTGCAGGGACCAAGCTCTCCATGAGTTTTCACCTGACTGCTCCAGTCTGGCTTGTCCTTCTTCAGGGCCAGCAGTTAAAAGTTAAGTTGCCTGGTCCATGTGCTTAAGGCCAGACCCTGCTCTGGCACGATGTTTTCCCCAGGCTGCAGACAGGACTCTTTTCTTTCATTGTACTATGTCATACATATGCAAGAACTCTTCTCCCAGTCCTCTCTGCGGTGTCACATTCTCACTCTGTCTTCCATTAGCTTTCTTCAGGATAAAAGATGCCAGGCTAAAACGCACCAGGCTCAAAACACAAAACCCTTCTATATGAGACAAGACAGAGTCAGTCTTAAGTATTTAAATAGCTACATGAGTGTTTTAGGAGAGATGGAAAGAGAAAAATCTGGCTTTATCTCACTGAGGTTATTTCAAGAAAATCAAAACTGATTTCAGCATCTGCTGAGAAGCAAGGATGTTTTTTTTCCACTGTAGTTACACATAGTGAGTCCTCTTAGGATTGTGGATGGTATAGTCTGGGATTTAGCATTGTTTTGAAAAAACACTGCTTTGATAATTTGAAATTGCCTCAAGAATTGATCCTTGTGATCTCTGTAATTTCTTTTTCTGCATTGAATGAATAATTTCCTAAGATGGTATTTTGTCCAGGTGAATACATGGTTCTGCACATTAGTTGGAAAAGTAAATTCTTTTAATAGAACTTTTTGCCTGTTTGTAGGCCTCCTTGTGTGTAGTATCTATATTAATTTCTGGTTTGATTTTGAGAGAAGAATGACAAAACTAGAGTAAAATAGCTTTTTTAAAATCTGTGAATAATCTTTCTTGATTTAGGAAACTGTGCCAAGATCAGACTTTAATGGTGCCTATTCTATAGATAAATGACTTTTACTTCTTGAGTGAAAGCTGCTATTGATTCTGAAGTCTGGAAAAAAGAGTGAACATCCTGAGACAGATATTCACTAATCCTTCCATACTTAGTTTTACTGAGTGGCAAGATACAACTTACTTAAGGAACTAGTTACTTAAGGACAAAGCTGAACTGAATGATATCAAACTTGGAATTGGAAGGTGAACAAAAATAAAAGCCAAAACTAGAGTGTGTAAAAAGGAATAGAAATTTTGGTCTTTGCCTGAAGTTACAGGAATCCATGTTTAAGTTATTTCAAGAGACACTGTAGGTTGATAGAAGAAGAGCATGTATGGTAGTAATAGGAAAACTGTACATATAGGAAGCTAAAGAGATCAGAAGGAAATAGATAACAACCTTCATGCTTAATTTCTTTAAAACTTTCATGCTAGTTCATAGAACAGGGAGAGGTGAGTTAAATAAAGATTCTTGGCTCCCAGAGTAGTGATGTTTTCAAGTACCACTCAGGCGGATTGTAATCTGAGGAAAACACTGACTAAATTTTTATAGCCAGTTTTTTTTATTGTCTGCATAGATTTTACACAAAGGTGTATAAAATAAAGGGTATGTGCGTGAGTAAAAAAAGTAATCACAAAAATACTGCATTATTTCAAAGTGAAGTCAGGTGTATATCAGAGAAGAGTATTACTGACAGAAGGAAAAAGATGAGCTTGAGTATGGAGAAAAGCTAAGGTATGTGTTTCAGGGAGATTTAAAACACAACACTTAATTGAAATTCCTTTATCTGTTTTTGTCACTGTATTTGAGGAGTAGCTTACTCTTCAGACAGAAAGATTTACTCTGCCTGGATACACAACAGAAATTAAATTCTTTGAGACTGAGTTAACACAGTTATTAACTTTGTGAAGGAATAGCTTACTATAATTTGCTCAAGAACTCTATGCTTAGTTATGGTATTTCATACCTCATTTAGTGTTTCTAGCTCATGGCAGTCATCTGGTGCTTCAGACTGAGCTTGTGCTAGGATCTCAGGCTAGTTTGGTCTGAGCTGAACCCAGTTTTTACAGTAAGAATATTCATTTCTGTATGGGTTAAAACCAAAAACCTACAGAAATAAATGGGAGGTTGTCTCGGTTTGGGAAGACAGCTATCGGTTAGGGAAAAGCTGGAGTCTCCCTCGGAATGGAGACTGTCAATCCCCTCCCTCCAGAATATTAAAATTTTTCAATTTAATGGCTTTCAGGCAAAAGATTTGGGAAAAGGAACAACAATTCTTTACTAAGAACACTAAAAACACCAATAGTACACACAAACAACCAGACAAAAGAAGGTCCTAGGAACCCCGACAGAGTCAACCTGACACCCTGTTAGGGTAGTGGCTGTAGTCCTCCTGGAGCGATGGATGTGGCTCAGTCAAAACAGTGATGCTGCAGAAAAAGGGGCCTGCTCCTCCTGGGAAGGTTCAGTGGTAGCTATGTAGCTCTTTTCCTGTTGATGCCGTCAGCTCCCGGCACTCCTGTGGGACCTCAAAACTGGGCCAGGCAGAGGCAGGCAGCTTGGAGCACGGGTAGCTATATAGCCCTTTTCCTCTGCAAAATCCAGTAGAGCGGGACCGTAGTGTTCCTGAGTCCCATTTTATGCAGGTGGGAAATGGTCAGCTCCCCCCACTGGGTGAAGCATCTCACAATGGGATGATATGAGCCCTAATGGTCCATCAGCAGAAGATAGACAAGAAACATTTTCCCACCTGGTTTTAACAATTGGGCTAGTAAAAGGCATTCACTCCCCCATCCCCCTGGAGTTACAAGAGACAAAACCACATAGCTTCTCAACTGCTTTCAACAGATGAAAATAGAATACAAATTTTATATTCCATAACCCAAGACAGAGGTGGAAATTGAGGAGGACATATTTTTCCTCTGAGACAGGCTATGTGCTGGAGGAGAGAGGACAATTCAAATGCTCACTTACAGATGGCTGAATTTTAAGGTTAATGAACATGAGAGAGACTAATCATTGCTGTATGTCTCATTATGTGTAGTAGTCTGTCTGGGGGAGCTGTGATGGGAGTAGGAAGCCATGAAGCATCATGAAATTCAACTGACATTGGTAACATGCATTCCAGAGGTGAGTACTTAAGCTGAAATTCCTTACGCACAGCAGAGGCATATCTCATACATTTGAAGTTCGGTCATTTCTTGTCATTAGGTTTGAATCCTTTTTAAATCTTTGGAGATATAATTATCCTGAAAGCAAGCAGGAGAAATAAGACTTCTGCAAAGTTGACAAAAAGTGTTATAATCCTGTGGTGCCTTAGTGTTATAACATACTTTTAGTGCTATTTAAGAGAATATATTTTTCCCAGTTACGTCTCCACTGGCAGTGTTTTGGAACAGACTAAGTCAAATCAAGTGGTAATTCTTTTCAACAGGAAAAGTGAAATTACAGCCTTAACTTTGCAAAGAAATTGCTCATGCATGATCAGTCCCCCAAAGTCTGTAGTGTCTGATTATGAGTCAACACAATAGAGCCATTAATATGATATTTCTTAATGAATATAGATTCTAAAAATGGTTTTTTAAGGATTGGAGAGATTTCCCTCTTCTTCCCCCAGACTGCTAGGCAATAATTTAATTTAACACACAGCAGAAAGAAGATGTGGAAAATCTTGTCAGCATCTAGTTTTCTTTTGCAGACAAGTGTTTCTCAATTTTCAGTGGTGGTTGTGTTGGTTACAAGTTGCTCAGGTAGCTAGTTTTTCTTGATAAAGCAAAAAGATTAAAAAGAAAACTGATCTATTGTAGAGTTTGAGATATGTTTTACTCTAGAATCAGGCAGCTGGTTAGACAACCTCATGAAAAACTATAGAAACACAAAAGAGTTTCTGTATGGTAGTTAAGTGTTGGCTGTGCATGCAGATCAGATGCTTTATTTTTAAGGATTGTTTATGTCCTTGTGATTTAATATTTGCAATACATGTACTGATCAATTCTTGTTAGCTTTGCTACCTACAGAGGAGAGCATCTATTTTATGTAGTAGCTTCACTGACTAAAATTTGTGACCAATAGTTCATAAGAATTGGAGAAAAAAATTGGTTCTGATTGTAGGATAGCATAGGTAATGTTGACCTGATCATTAGCCTTTATCATATCTAACAGCTACTGAAACTCAAATCCCTAAAGGCTTTTAGGGGTGCATATGTAAGGGGGGTTTTGGTGTGACTTTTCAGTTCCATTCTGTCCATTCACCTTTACATGTCTTGTAGTCAAGTTCTCCAGAATTAGGACCTAGGAGTCACACATATTAAAGTGGTGCAAATCTAATTGATCTTTCTATATATCAGACTTTTCTCTCAAGTTCCATGGCTCAAAGCTAGGAGAGCTAAATTCAGGTTAAAATGCCTTGTTTCCTGTTTTGGAGGGTAGTGCTGAGATGTTTATGGTGATGGTGATAGAAGTTGCAGCACTCCAAAGTGGAGTTTTATCCACACTAGCGGTGGAGCTCAGTGTGAGTAAACACCTCACCATCTGAGGCTTGGACCAAGCCTAGTTAACCCAGAGACATGCTGCTCACTAGCAGGTGTAGGGCTGATCACAGGACTAAATTCGCAGCCTCTTGGTCATGAATGTGTTTATTGTCCACTGTGTTGAAGTCCTAGTGGTAGGCTTGGGGGTGACCTCATTGTCCTCTACAACTACCTGAAGGGAGGTTGTAGAGAGGTAGGTGTTGGCCTCTTCCCCTTGGTGACTGCTGGCAGAAACAAGGGCAATGGTCTGCAGTTGAGGCAGGGGAGGTTTAGATTGGATCTCAAGAAATTCTTTCCAGAAAGAGTGGAGAAGCAATGGAATGGCCTTCCCAGGGAAGTGGTAGAGTCGACATCCCTGGAGGTAGACATGTAGACATGGTACTTCATGACTAGCTAGAGTGGCAGCACTGAGGGGGTTAGTTTGTGTTTTTCAGTCTCTCAGGTATTTAGATATTTGTTGATTTGGGGATGGTTGGAAGCTGGGATCTAGGAGGTCCTTTCCAACCACAATTATTCTGTGATTCTCTGTTCAGAGCTTCCAGAAGTTTTTGGCACACATATTTATTTAGATGTGCAGCAGTGAACTCCACCAGTTCACAGATGTGGAGATGTTGAACCTAGGACTCCAGTGAAGGGGAAAAAAAAGTCATAATACTTATTAGGCTGAAGAAGAGAGATCATTGCTGACCTTGACCTTGAAAAGGATATTGGTACAATATGTGCCATGGAAAACATATGGAGAGAGGTGTGAACTGGCAGAACAGAGATGGATTTAGATGGATTTGTAAGGGAGAAGGTGTACTTTAGAAGGGAGTGGATGGAGGATCGTGGAGGTCAAGAAAACATTGAAAGATGCAAGATCAGAAGAGGCAAGAACCAAAGTTCAAATGCTTTTATGAACAAGAGGAGATATAGGAAGAAGGTGATGATACTGGTAGAAAAATACTTGAAGAGAAAGGGTGTTGCAGTGAACATTACATGATCTGTTCGTTTTCCTCTGTGAGACCTTGAGCCTGACCATTCACCGAGGTGTACATCAATGTGATGATCAGCAAAATGGCATTTATTATCACGTGGCGTACACTTATATACTATTGACCCACACTTCGTGTACGCCCCCTTTCTTGCCGACGTAGCAGAATAGAGAACCTATCACGTCACATCTCGCAAGCCCGCATGCACACTATACAACATCTCCCCCCCCCATGCTCAAGAAAGACTTGCCGTGCGAAAACGAATCCCTGATAC
>VZRI01006413.1:4185-30851 GCA_013397515.1 Upupa epops | reverse complement strand
GGCTGCCCAGGGGGTTTGTGGTGAGTGTGACTGTCCTTCTCTGGAGACATTGAAGACCCACCTGGATAGGTTCCTGTGCAACTTGGTCTAGGTGGTGCTGCTGTGGCAGGGGGATTGGACTAGATGATTTTTGAGGTCCGTTCTGATCCCTAATGAGTCTATGATTCTATGTTATTAAGTAGAGTACTTACTTTCTGGTTCATTAAAACCTCCTAATTTTATTTGATTAGTAATCATCCTGAATAATGTTACCATTAACTTAATTAAAATCTTCAGTAATATTCAGACTGAAAGCTGCCTCCATTTCAGTGTTTAGTTTAGTGCTAACACCCAGAGCTTATGACTGAATCCTCACCTTTAAGCATTTTCCAGCAATAAATTCTGATGCTGATTGCATGGGGTTATTTTCCATGAACAAACGAGATTCCTAACTGATGCTTGTTTTGGTTCAGGATGTTTAAAACTTGGAGCCTGGAATGATCTGGGTTGGAAGGCACCTTAACTGTCATCTACGTTCTACACCCCTTGCCATGGGCAAGGACAACTCCCACTAGACCAGGCTGCTCAAAATGTATGTACTTCGTATGTATTTCTGAAATTACATAAATTAGCTACATAAATATTTGAAAGTACTTTAAAACAGCCCAGACTCAATAGTTTAACAATTGTGCTCTGCTCCTTATGAGAAACTTCTTTTGCACATGACTAAGCTAGTGATACCTTTTTGTGTTCAGAAGGCTTTGCAATGGGTAACACAGAAATAGGTTTATTATAGCCATGCTTTTAATTACATCATTCCAAAATACTGATGTTAAGTGTCTATTGTTTGGGATTTTTTTCCCCTTTGCAAATAATCACGAATTTAATAACCTAGGAAAGAAAATGTGGGACATATTTGCATATGCAGAGATATCCAAACTATTTTGAGCATCAAATACAACCCAGGCTGGTTAACACAACAGGCTGCCATAATTCCTTATGCAAATATATTGCTATGTATCCTATCCTGCTCCCAGCCCTGCTATCTCCCAAACAGAGAGGAAGACTTCTACAAATACCTGAACTCCTAATAAAACTGCAGGTTAACTTTTCAGGAGTAAACTAAGGATTTTAGTTTGAGGGGTTTTTTCCATTTTTTATCTATTCAGATTTACAGAGTAACCATGAAAAAATGAGTTTGTATATACATTTTGCTTCAGGAAAGAAGGTGGTTTAGTTGATCACATGCAAAATTTAGGAAGGAAGTGCCACTGTATGAAAAGCCCGCAATAGAAGATGTCTGGAGAAGGCTGCCCAATTTTAATACTGGCCAACTTTAATACTGACTTCTCTTACTGTTTAGTTGGCATAGTCTTAAGAATAATGCTGTCATGACTGATGTTTTTTCTTTCCTGAAGTATTTTTTGAGCTTTTTCATGCCCTACTTCTTCTTTCTAAACAAAACCCGCCCACAGATGAAAGCTGGACACTACTAGCATAAACTCAAGTTAACTTGTGTGTGATTCTACCATGCAATTCTGTTCTGGGATGCTGATTTGATCTGCTATCATTCCCTTTATTTACTTTTGTGTTATCAGAATGCATCTGTGGATTGCTCCTCATCTATGAGGTTCCCTTTCCTATCCTCCTCCTTCCAAGTACACTGCTGCCAGCTGACATCTTGTTTTTATTTATAGATCAAAACATTTTTGTTGCCAAACCTTCTCTTTCAGCAGGCATGCCTGACTGCCACTGAACACAGAAACAGGATTATGAGTGAAATCATGAATGTGAAACTAGTGACAAACTGACAGGATTAGAATACATAGCACAAATCTGTGCAACTCTCAAACTCACACAATTAAACAGAGAAAATATTAATACTTACAATTATTCCTGCAAAAGTGTGAAATATACAGCAATAAGATCGAACAGGATTTATATCTGCAGATGTTATATTTAAATTATTCCATTTTTCAAGACCACCTACATGAAATGCTGTGAACAAAATCATAGAATCATAGAACAATTTCAGCTGGAAGGGACCTTCAAGATCATCGAGTCCAACCATCTACCCTTCTCTTCAACACCTCCAGGGATGGGGACTCAACCCCCTCACCTGGGCAGCTGTTCCAGTGCCTGACAACCCTTTAAGGAAAGAAATTCCTCCTGACATCCGACCTGAACCTCTCCTGGCACAGCTTCAGGTCATTTCCCTTCGTCATATCACTGGCTACCGGTTTAGGGACCAATTAGGTCTTCCTGCATCTCCGCTTCTCCAGGTTAAACAGCCTGGTAGCCACCTCTGTCCCCTCTCCAGCCCTTCAATGTCCCTCTTGTAGTGAGGGTCTCAGAGCTGGACTCATCTATTTGGCCATTTACCAGTCACAAATATTTGGTTTTGCAGGACAGAGTTGTGTTCAAAATCACAAACAATCAAATAAAATGTCTAAACAATGTATTTCAGGTTTCCAAGGGTAGATTTATCCTTCAATAATCAGAGTAGTAATCTACAGTAAACATACTGAGTTTTTTTCCAATGACAATGCATTTTCAGCTGCATGTCTCACTGATTAGATAAAGATCTCCATATGCCTTGGCCTATTGGTTATTCAAAATCTTATTTAACATTCCTTGCAAGTTATGTGAGGTGTCTGGAGACTGACAGAGAAATCCCTTCAGATCCCAGGCCAATGAAAGCCAGTCTGGGTGTTTGGTATTGTAGTGGCTATCAGGGAATGCCAGAAAAAAACGGTTAAGTAGGCTACAGGCAGCCATTTCTTCATAGTTCTTGAACCCACAGAGATAATACTTGAACGTTCTGCTAAAAATCCTTTCATTTAGCTTAACAGACAAAAAAGCACACTACCTAGATAAAAAACGCGTCTGACACTAATCGGATAAAAAAGGGTAAAAGTTTGTCTTGGTTTAGATTATTTTGTGCTGGTTTGGATTTCTCAGCATTGTCAAAACAGAACAGAAAACTGAGGACAATGCAATAATACCAAAAACAAAAAAGCCAACACATTCAATTAACAGAGAGTAAAGAAAGGGTTAAAAGACCAGTGAATAGAGAAAAAACTGCAAACTGCCAATAAGTCCCTAAGCACCTTTGCCTCCTCATTTCTACTTTTACACTCTCCACAGCAAACTGCTGGGTGCCAGCCCTCACAAGAGAGTGAGCTAGAGCTGCTGTTCTGTATGGTACCCACAGCCCCGACAACAAGCCCTTCAGCATATCAGAGTACTGTGGTGCCATTGAGAGGGCCATCCAGCTGTCACATGCCAAATACATAACTCCCAACACAGACATGTAGTGACTGAAAGGAAGCAGAAGAATAATTTCTCCAATATTTCTATCTCACCTCTATATATGTTATGAGTACTGGCACAGAAATATGTTCACTGCTGCTGATTTTGCTTCTCTGGACAAATGTTATCTTCCATTCAAGTGATACAGATGGTTCAGCCTGCTTCTCATTCTTAGCAAAACTAGTATTTACCAAGTATAAACTTTCTCACTTCGAACAGCAACAGCAGATACTACTCGTTCCATACTTTACAGATACTACTCATTCCATGCTTTGCTCTGCAGCCACTTGTTGGCATCATTGCTCTGCAAGAGATCTGCTGGCAGAACCATACACAGGAAGTCATACTTTATACACAATGTCAAGCAGCTGCTGCTGAAAAGATGGCAGAGATGGACCACGAAAACAGTTTTTAATTGGTCTGATTCACCAACCAGAATCTTTGGATTCTGAAATGATACCAACCTACACTAAAAGAGATGATGAGATACAGATAATTAAGGAAACAAGAAAAGTAGATGACTATCAAGGCGATTGTTGGCATTCATGTGTTGTAATCAAAATTATCTGAAGTTTCTAAGGTTTTCAAACTGCAGCAATAGAAATCAGGTTTATGGAAAGTGACATCATGCATGTCAGCTAAAACACTAAATAGTTCCTGAAAAAGACATGAATCAGCCTTCAACATGTCAGCAAGACAAGTTCATTTTTATAAGTATTCCAGTGGCTCACTACAAAGCCAGGCAGTAGTATCAAGCATTAATTTCAAGCATTTATAGCAGTTTTTCCCTGGGTTTCTCAGGTGTAAAACAACTCTTCCAAAACAAGTCTAAGTTAACAGAGAGGACATGTTTGCCGATGCAGTGTTCCTTGTTTTCATTCTTTGGTCAGACGGAGAAGGCATCTTTTCTATCGTGACAGATTTGTTTCTTATCCAAATACATGACAGCACTTACCAGCTGCATTCTGTGCCTTCAAGAGTTGCAGAAAGAATTAGAAGTCTCCTTCTGGTACTTTTATATCCATTTCTTTTTCATTTTTTCATTTTATATCCATCTTCCAGTGAGAGCCACAAAGATTTGTACAATACTCCAAAGGCAAAACTGTAACCGTTCTTTCTGATATAAACCTAGTCTAAATCCCCTCTGTCTTTTTCCTGCGGAGGCAGACAGGCAGTAAACAGGAGGAGAACCCTGCTTGGTTGCCTCATTTGCAAAAACATTATGCAAGCAGAAGGAAGATTCCAAAATCAGTGCTGTGATAAAAGGAGTTGTCGAGGCTGAAAATCAGACATTTTCAGAAGATTGTTTTTAAACTCTGAAGCACTTTGTTCAGTAGGTCAGGACAGCCCAAGGTTTAGACATAAAATATGCACTTCACTGAAACTTAATACAAATGTAAAACTTGGAAAGAAAGTTAGCTTTCTGATTGCCTATAAACTTTGTACCTATCCTGAAAACACAGCTAATGATAATTGTATATTTTACATGAAAAAACAAAACCTATTTTGCTTTAGCACAATGAAAGGTCTGTTACTAGTGAGCCGCTACCTGGTACTAGATGATTTTTTGGTAGCAGTGTTATCTGTTAATAAAAATATTTAGTGCTGTATAACATTGTTTACATTCTGTCTTAATTCAGCTAAACTTGCAGAAAAATCAGTAAACACAAAGTTCTCATTGCAACAATTGAGTTTAAAATACATCCCTTCTGCACCATTAGCGAAAGGTCTGTGGTCATGTCTGTAAAAATTTATTACCTATAAACCTGTCTAAAAGTTACTCAAATGCGATGATTTTAAGAGTTTTCTCTACAAAATGAAGTCTCAGAGATTGCATCAACCTGATACCTGTGTTCCAGAGCCCCACAGTGATAAGAATCAGTGTGACTGAGCAGACAAGCTTTCAGGCAGTGACACCACTCCTGCGAAATGCATACTCAGTGCTACAACCACAAAGAGCAGCAGGCATACTGCAAGAGAGAACTGCGTAATGGTCTGCTGGAGGTAAACTGTATGCAAAGCAGGATTATTCATGCCTTTATGTACCAGGAACCAGGGAAACCTGGTAAATAACAATAGTGCTGCAGAATACCCTACCTCCAGTGCTTGAAAAGAATGAAGTTATTCAGAACTTCTTGAGGGTGGGCTCTGTGCCATTCTGCTTAATGGAAAGGAGAATTAAGCAGGCAGCTCCAGTACAGAGCGAGAACAAAAAAAACCACATGTTTTGAACTGAGAATCTGTCATAACTCTTTGGCATTACAGTGGGTAAAGTGCTGTGGAAAATGCCTGGTGATGAATACTGTGATTAAGTTATTAGTAAGCAAGATAGCAGTTTCATCTGGTGAGATTGCTTTCCCCGTGCTTTAGCTGAGGTTCATGAAAATACTCCTACACATAAGTGATTTTGATATGTCACTCAACATGTCCAGCTATCATTTCGATTTTGCTTAGAAGGAGAGCACTACACTTGAGATCACTCTCAAATATTCATTTGCTGCATGAGCTTAGTTATTCTAATCTCTCAATTTCCTGAAGCCTCCCAACTGACATGAGTTTCACTCCATGCTGGGAATCCTAGATCCTAAATTCTATGCAATATAGGTCTTTTTATTAGAGAAGGCTTCTGCCTCTTAGCTGAGTCAATAGTAGTCATTGAATCTATATATTTTGGTCAATTTTGGCAAAGAAAATTCGATTCACTGATTCTGTAGGTCAAACACTAGTATGGGAGCCACCCACGTTACTTATCATGAAATAAACATCTATTTAAACTGCAGTTTATCTAATGCCTTAAAAAACATTCCAGAATAAGAGTGAAGCATATTTGGATAATGGTTACAATCTGTTAATGTTCTGGGTCCTTTACCTTTAGAGATGTTTTGGTCCGAGGCTCTGTTTTCTGCCTGGTAAGCTTGTTTTGAATGAGCAATGACTGATCCGTGCGGGCATCATAATTCCCATGTTCAGAGTCATCCGTATATGTGTCTTTGTCTTTTCCTATGTCTGAAGGGACACAAAGAGAACAATGGGATCAGTTTAGGTTATAACAGAGAGAAGCTATTGTTACAGTCACAGTTGAATATACCTTTTAAGTACTAACTTTTCAATAACATATTCCATCCTTCGCTGCAGACCTTTTTTAATTGAAACATCACCACGTTTGTCTGAAACTAAAAGCATCTTTTAGTGAAAGACCTATAAAAACATTTTTAAAATTACCATTCAGATAAAAAAGCCCACAACACTCAGTAACAGTAGTTTAAAAAAACAACACACAAAGCAAAATAAAGCAAATTTTCAAACTCTTTTGTGCTTGACTCATGACTAGAGAGACACAAGAAGTATTTTAAATATTAGGCAGGTGCATCATGAACCAGGGGAACATCTCCTGCTTTAAAGAAGCAATGCACATGCCCAGTTTCCCTACATACACACTCTGCTCACTGCTAGATACACTATTTGAAAATGTGCACGCTAAGGAGCTGCAGCAACCACGGCACAACACATTTTAAGAGGTGCACCTGATGGTAATAAAAGACAGCTGACACCATGAAGGGGGTTGTTTTCCTCTCCACTGGGTTTGTTTTTAGGTTGCTCAAGTTTTTATGAACACCAGTTGAGTATCCTAAGGTAAATGCAAGTGACCAAAGACCTTCCTCACAGTTTACTAAGACTCACTCTAACAGGTAACATTTCCTCCTGCTTCATCGCTGCAGGCAAGTTAGAAGGACACAAGTGTCTAAGTCATTCTGCAGCATCCCAGAAAGAAGACTTCTTTCCCACTCATTTAATTTCCTTCCACATTCTCCTGGAAAAAATCATGACAATCCTTACCATACAAACCCACCACGAGTGAAATGACTGGTAACGGCTGTACAGCATTAGACCGCATTTGAATGACTGTTGAAAAGTGGTTAGTCTTTTAAAAATATTTTAAAGAGGAAAAAGATGGAATGATGATTCCCACACAGTCATATCTTGGGCAAATTGGAAATAGAAACATATTCAGACAAAAAAGTTACCCACAAACCCTGAGCCAAGTTCTCATCTCAGCTTTCACATCAACATGGGAAAAGTCAGTATTTAGCCCAGTAACACTAAACCCTAAATAGAAGCCAAGGAACAAGTCATGGTTGCTGTGGGAACCACAATCTTTCTCAAATTTCATATGCATAAAAGCTCATCTGCAACAACAGAGTATTCTTCATTAAGTTCTTCAGTTAAATTCTTCACAGTAAGTGCTACAGAAAAAAATGTTACCACAATTGTCTCACATAGCCTAAACACTTCTGAGATGAAAAGCTAAACCAGAACATTTACCAAGAGCTGCTTTTTTCTGCAATAAAGCTACTTACAAGAGGATTACACAAAATTGTAATTGGTAATTCTGACATTAAGTCTGGTATATCCGTGAAGAGATTTTGTACAAAACCCTGTTTAATTGTCAGAGCAGCAAACTCAGCACTGTGAGTTACTTTAAGCAGCATTCTAAACTAACGTACAAGAAAAATGGACAAGAAAAATGAATGTAGTAAAAAGACACTGAAGAAAGTGGCAAGTAGTAAGAAAAAGGATACTTCAGCAAGATTTGACTCATGCCCAGAGGTGATGAGCTCTTCACTTTACTATAGATCAAGAACTTGTAATAGAAGACAGTAAAATGAAGAGACGGGCCTATGAAACCTAAGCTCTTGCATCTGCATTGATCATTTAAGTTGAAATATTCTGCTTAATTTAAACAGCCTGTTTTTATGGGGAGAGTTTTAGAGGACTAGACACTGTGAATACACCTAAAACAGCAAAAACGCCTTTGCAAAAGTACATCATGTTTATTTAAACAATTTTAAAGTATTAAATGAATTGTCTCTTACTTTAACCCTCAAACCAGCATATCAATGGACTTTTAAATGCTGGGAATTTTGTACAAGGACACAACTTTTAAACTGTAGCATGTATTTTCTATTAAAAAATTAACTACCTTCCATTTAGACAGGCAGTTTTGTCTGAAATGTAGTTTAAATAAGTTTCAGCAAGAAAAAACCCCACGTAAAACCACAGCAATTTAGAATTTTAGTTACATTCCTTATATAAAATGTAGAAATACTTGACATTTTATCGTTCATCAGTTGATGACTTAATTTATGTACCTCAATCACTGTCCTACAGAGTAATGGTATCGATATAGTAAGGGGGGGGGAGGAATGAAGTTTAAAAGGTGTTTAAACACCTTTTGTACTTGCAAAGAGTTAGTAACACCTGTTGGAAAAAACATCAGACTGAGAGACCTAAGTGTGCATTTATCATGTAGCTTTCAATGTTAATCTCAACAGACACCTAACGCATATTGTATAGATACTTTGAATAGACTAGCAGTCTCATTTACCTCTTCCGCAGCAGAGTAAACCAAAATAATTATATTATTATATATAATTATTTTATGCAATCAGTATATTTTATATATATATATAAGCAGAAGTTAAAGGCATTGCACCAGATTTCCATACCAGAACAGATTAGAAAGAAAAATTGCATTGTATGTGTGTGTGTTTGGGGAGGCTCATTTGATTTGAATGTTTAAAATCTCTCTTGACTAGCTTTAAGATTATTAAGGAATAGAGAAAGAAATACATTTGGCTTAGAAAAGACCTTGAAAGATGGCAGAAAAGAAACTTGCCACTACCAGCAGCCACCACATTGTTGTTACTTTTCTATGACCAGTTACTTTTCCTGTAACAAGGTCTCCACCACTTTTATTAAAGGAGGAAGCCTCTCCTCTGTAGTTTTCTCCAATTTTTTTGTAATATATCCCATAAGTTGTCACAGGAACTAACAGTCTTTCCGTCCACTTGCATTATATGCACCCATCTTCAAGCAGCCTCCATTTCAATGGGGTTTGTCCTCTCCTTTATCACTATGACTCTCCAGTTCTTTTCACTTTCCAGACCTCAGTTTTGCAGGGCTTCCCCCGAAGCCTTGCCCGAACAGCCCCCGAACATGGCTGCAGTTCCACAAAAAATCATGAAAAAACCTTGGCTGCTTCAAGCTTCTTCCCCCTGCACTGTGGGAAATCTTGTGTTTAGTTAATTTTTTACTTCTCCTTATGCCTTACCTGGCCTATGTCACTAATGTGTAATTTTGAGAATGACTATCAGTTCTCTCTGCTTCTCTTCTTGGATGGGTTCTAATGCAAACCATCCTGAGTAGCCAGTTTGACTTGGAAAGGGAGTGCGTAGGCAAGAAGCCACAGAATCATAGAGTCTTTTAGGTCAGAAAAGACTGTTAAGATCATTGAGTCCAACCATCTGCCCTACTCTACTAAGTCCATGGGCAGAAAAAAATCAAATCCAGTTTATATTGATCTAGAAGCTCATGCTGTTACACCAACTAACACAGTGATGGCTTCTTAGCAGACCTTAGACCACTGCTTTTATGCCAGACATGTCTGAGAGACATGGGCCAGGAATGTCCCATCTGTAAACATCACTGGACTTCCAAGTGCTAGCAATTCTTTTATAAAACATTATTAGGTGGCTCTGAAATGTAATTTTTAGCTTTCAGAGCTAAAAATGATCAGATTACTAGCTGTGTACATCTAAAATACTGCTCTGTAACAGTTGATGACTGATGTCTCTATTTTGAAATAGATGGGCAGTGCAGATGTGGGCTGTATTTCAGTGAGACTACACAGCAGGTGTGAATTCAGTAAGATACTTGAGTGAAAAGATGTCTCAAAAACTTTTAATGGGAATAAAAATATAGGGCAGGATTTTGTCTCATTTAATATCACCCCAGCTGCTAAAACTTTATCACAAAAAACCCTGATGCTGCTGCTCAGGTAAAATACTATTGTTAATACAAACAGCATACACAACACCTTTTACATGATCTCTTTGAGTAAGATTCAGAGTATCCACTGGAAGGAGGAGAAATAATCCTAACACAATAATCCTACAAGATCTTCCATTTGAAAGACTATGCGCTTGCAGAACAGAAAGCAATGATGAAAAGCAACTATTCTGCATTTTACAACAATTGCTATAGCAAATAACAGCATCTTGCTGATGCATTTGACTTTTCCAATTATGTTAATTAAAACTGAGGTCATAGCTGAGAGTTTTAAACTGTTTTCACATTAAAATGTTTATTTTAAAAAAATTTATACATATGATCTGTAAGGCCCAAGTGACCTGTTACAGAAAATTACTAGGGTGTTATGACTTCAAGGCAGAAAAAGGAGGTTTCTGTATTGTAATGCTTAGCTTTCTATAATAGCAAAAAAATAAGTCAGAAAAAACCCAAGCTGAATTGTAAATATAGATCAGGATATCAAATCAGAGAAAAGAATGACAGATCCTCTTTCTACAAGTAGAGACCAAATCATATTTCACAGAATCCTAGAACCAGATACAATCTTTACTTAGAAGAGACCTTTAAGAACAACAAGACCAGTCATCAATTCAGCTCTGCCAGGGATCCCTAAACCATGTCCCTCAGTACTATGTCTATCTGCCTTTTGAATACCTCCGAAGGGATGGAGACTGCGCCACTGCCCTGGGAGACTGTTCCAAGGTTTGATGACCTTTTTGGTGAAGCAATTCTTCCTAACATCCAGCCTACATCTCCCCTGGTGCAGCTTGCAGCCATTTCCACCGGTCCTATCTCTTGCCACCAGGCAGAAGAGGCTGAGACTCTCCTCACTCCAACCTCCTTTCAGGTAGAGAACTAACAGGCTAAACAGTTCCTTCAGCCACTCTTCACAGGACTTGTGCTCCAGACCCTTCACCATCCTTACTGCCCTTCTCTTGACACTCTCCAGCACTTCTATGTCCTTCTTGTGGTGAGGGGCCCAGAACTGAGCTCAATGATCAAGATGCAGTTTCACTAGTTCAAAGTACAGGAAGGCAACCACTTTCTACAAGGCAGGATGCTGTTGGCCTTCTAGGCCACCTGGGCACACTGCTGGCTCATGTTCAGGCAACTGTCAATGATTAGCCCCAGGTCCTTTTCTGAGGAGCAGACTTCCAGCCACACATCCCTAAGGCTGCAGCCTGCCATGGGCTTGTTATGTCCCAAGTGCAGAACCCATCACTTGGACTTACCGAACCTCAGACAATTAACCTTGGCCCATTGAGTCCTGACCCTCTCTGCAGAGCCTCCCTATCCTCCAGCAGATCAACACACCTGCCCAGCTTGGTGCTGTCTGCAAATTGACTGAGGGGGCACTCAGTCCCCTCATCCAGACCATTAATAAAGATGTTAAATATAATAGAGCCCAGTACTGAGCCCTGAGTGACAGCACTTGTGACCCAACACCAGCCAGATTTACCTCCCTTCACTACCACCCATTGGGCCTGGCCATCTAGACAGTTTTTTATCCAATGCAGTCTGTACTTATTTCAGCCTTGTTCCATCAGTTTCTGAAGAAGAATGCTGTAGGAAACAATGTCAAAGTCTTTACTGAAGTCCTGACAGACAATGCCCACAGCCCTTCCCTCATCCTCTAGGCAGGTCACCTTGCTGCAGAAGGAGAACAGGTTAGTCAAGACCTGATCACCTGGCTGTGCTCCATGTGCCATGTGATGGCACTCAAGACAACCCGCTCCAGTTTTCCCCTTTATCCTTTCAAATCTAGTTTAAAGCTCTGTCAGTGATCCCGGACAACTCAAGTGCATAAATCCTTCGCCCACTCTGACCCTCTATGCCACCAGTAGGCCCGGTGCCATGTGGGCAGACCCACATTAAAAAAACGAAGTTCTGCACGTGACACCAGGCTCAGAGCCAGAAACTGATCTTGTGGGTCACCCTCATTCTTTCTGGGTTATTCCCTGCAATTGGGCGTATAGAAGAAAAGACTACCTCTGCTCCTGATCCCTTGCCCAGTTGGCCTAAGACCCTGAAGTTCATGATTGCACTCGGGTTTCTCATGTCTAGTTCATTGCTGCCTATCTGAAAAGTCAATAATGGGTAACTACCTGAGGGTGGTGCAGAGTAGAAAGCTCACTTGCCATGTCTTTAACCCAGTCCCCAGGGAGGCAGCAGACTGCCTTAAGAAGAGGGTCAGGTCTGCATATCAGACTTTCCAGTCCCTTCAGAAGGGAGTCATCTATAGCAATGACTATTTTTCTTAGCAGAAGCAGTTCTGATGATGGGCTTGCCTTCCTTATTGAAGTCAATGTTGAAATCTAATTCAGCATGTCAATGACTTCTCTATAATTATATGCATACAAAAGTCGGATGCACCCATCTGATCTTCAGCCTACCTGAACACCTAATGAAGTAATGTGTACTGTCACCTTGGGTAGTATAAAGTAATTTTTAAAAGAGTCAGCATTAATCAAGAAGATGACAGGTCTCTTCAACCTCCTAGATCATTTATTTTGCTATCTTGTAATAAAGACGCACAATGAGTACCTTCAGTCTTCAGCTACATCACCAGAACCCATCTACACTTCTTCACACAGAGTTTTGCTATACTATCCAGTAAGATTTGCCCATAGGGAACTTACAGGATAAAATGTTAGAGAGGCTTTAATTTCTGTAAATTTCTTACCTACCAGTGCAGAAGCATCTAGTTTAGAAACTCATTTTTTGGCCCACACTTTCAGGTTTAAACTGCTTAGCTACCTTTCTTCCTATCATACTTTCCAGAAGGACCAGGAATGGTTTTTAATCTTACGACAGCTGGAGAATAAAAATTGTCCCAATTTCTCTGTAACATGCCATCCATTAATTTATTTAGATAACTGTAGTGTTGGATAGCAAATGTTTTCCAACTGAAATGCAGCACAGCTGTGGAAAGGAAAATTCATACAAACATTATTCCTATGTATTTTCTGTGTCATACACTGATATCATCATCTTCACTCAATCTTCTGAGCCTTTACATATTAGGGATAGGCCTTGCAAAGCTTTAGTAAGAATGAGATTATCAGACAAAAAATTAATTTCCTTTTGTCCTAATTTTAGTCCCACAAAAAGCATATGACCTGGAGAAGGGTATCACTGGACACTTGGGTAAGTGGTACTATGATGTATTTAGCTCCTCATTTTTTTCTGCTTTCTACCTGAAATAAATACTACTTTATACACATAACAACAAACATTTATCAGCTACTTCTTTCTGTTTTATATATGATATAAATGTTGTATTTATATGGTATTTACATTTCTCATATTTAGAAAGGAAGTCAGGAAGGTATTGTTTGGAGGAGTAAAGATGGTGCCCATCATTGTTACAGGCAGATTAAATGCCTAAAGTACTATGATATTTTGAACTTTTGAATATTAAGTCTGAATGTCAGTGAGCACTATGCTCATAACAAACCACATGGCTTCTTTATCCATCCTGCTAGCTCCTGACACACAAAGTATAGTAAAGACTGTCCTACTGCAGCTTTATCAGTCATCTCTCAGCATAGTTATAATAGATGTGACAGCCTTTACCTATACAGGCATTGCCTAGGGACCACAAACTCCTGAAAAAATTTATCCTAAATTTCACAACAGAAACTTCATATTTATGCTGAAGCAGAAACCAAACCTGCCTTTCTTGAGTGGCAGCTTTTGTCAGCCCCTCCTTCATGTGAAAGCTTTGTGGAATGAACAGGTCTCAGTTGCACAGCTCTCTGTTTCAGCTTATCACAGCATCGCTTAATGAAAATTCACTGACAAGCACTTCTGTGATCGAGTAGTTATTACAACCTTTCCTGCAATTTGTAGTTTTGGTTCAGGTCTTCATTTCTTGGTTCATTACCTTGCAGCATGGCACATAAGTAAATTTCTTATGTTCCAGATTTGTAGGTACTGCATTCAGGACACACTTAGAACACAGGGTAACCCTTGTGGCAAAGTTATGAATGTCATCATTCACAGGCACATTCTAGAAAGGATTTCATGTCATGCTAAGCAAGGTGCATTACGATGCAGAAATCCCTCATAATAAATCTAATTCAGAGAAAAAGCTCTATTTTTAAAAAAAATATACTTGATGTTTAATTTATTTGCTACTGTTATAATTGCCAATAATTTACAATTAGACACTTGTTACATCTACCTCCTGACTGCCAGCTGCTATTGACTATGTTTTAGCTCACTTGTTACAGCTTATTTGAAATACCCTTTGACAATTTGAATTATCCTTTGATAATGTTCTACCACTTCTGATGGCAAGATGTGAAGAAAGCTACTTACATGCTCAATGTGTTAAAATGAGCAAATTGGGTTTTTAAATTAACAGGTAGACAATCAGACTGACAAATCTTTCTCATGGTCTAGTTGGATTTCCAATACTGCCTAACTCCTGAGAATCTTGATGCCTTAAATATGTCTGTGATAAACTGGATTTTTAACGGCATTAATCTGTATTGTATTTAGAATTCTCTTTTGCAAATCTGGCTCACGGTGTTTGAAAGTAAACATTAAAAAAAGGAAGCCAAATCTGGCAACATCAACAATCACAGAACCATAAAATTGCTTAGGTTGGTTAGGATCTCATTCTAGATCATCATCTAGATCTAGGTTGGTCAGGACCATCATCTAGATCCATGGGCAGGGACAAGTCTCACTGGATCAGATTGCTCAAAGCTCTGTCCAACCTGGTCCTGAACATTTCCAGGGAGGGGGCATCCAACTGGCAACCTTCACAGCAATGTGTTTCAGTGCCTTACGCCTTCTTCTTAGGAATTTCCTCCTAAGATTTACTCTGAATCTCCCCTTTTGTAGCCTGAAACCAGTCCCCCTTGTCATATCACTAGAGTCAATAGCAATTTTATAACAGAAAGGGACCCACCAAAGGGAAAAATATCTCTTACAGCAGTCCAAATAAATACTGTCATTGCCCTTCTGTTGCTTTTGTTAAACCCAAAGAATGATACAAGAAAAGATCAGAACATTCGGTAGAATATTATTCACTGGTTTTGTGCATCTTTGCAAATTAATGTAGTTATTTTTCACCTGTACCATGCACTGGACAAGACAGCTTAGCTTAGTCAGGGAAAGAAAAAATACTTCTGTTCAAAGAAGGGAGTCCATACTGAAATCAAGTGAAATGATTTTTTCTGCAAATCACGTAAATTCCCTTCAGCTTAACTAGAGTGCTTTGTTTTCAGTACAATGAACACAAAACTGCTAAATTCTCCTTAACTCAGTCAACTTCCCTAAAGCATACTAACAACTCCAAAAAGGTATGCACCAAATACCAAGAGGCATGGTATCAATTGCCTATAATTTTCACAGAGATTACTGAAGAGTACTCCTTCAACTGTGCATGAGGCAAAATTCTTACGCCAATAACCTTCACCAGTACGGTTGACATTCAGATTTCTTTTAGAAAGATGGTCAGCCATTCTGTAGTAGTTCAAAGACCAGATTAATTCTCTTTATGCATACAAAGGCATTTAATGATAAAGAAAAGCATTATTTAAAGTATTTACCAGGTACCTTTTCTTTATATGTGTGTGTGCACACAGGCATACCCCTGTGTCAGCTAAGCAGCTCCTGGGATAACTAACTTATTACTTAACCTTCAGGTGTCTGCAATTCTGTTACAATTCTAGAACTTAAAAGCAAATTTCTAGAGGAAGAAAACAATAATAATACAAGTATACTCTCTTTTGGTTACTATATAGCTACTAGGAACTACATATTTCCCAGCAATTTTTTCCCAGCTCCAGCTAGAGCCACAAGCTATTCTTGGCAGCTGCAGTAATGCCAGAAATTCAGTATCTGCAGTAAGAGCTGTCACTTTTATCCAGCTCGCACAAAGCAGTCACTGAGCATATCTTTTCTGTTGCTTTTGCTAAAACCAAAGAATGATAGGGGAAAAGATCAAGCCAGAATAGAATCGGAACCAGAATAAGCTACAAACATACACTGCATTTTAAAGCAAGTATCCACAGACAGAAGACTTGGAAAACGAGAGTATAGTGTTGTATTCATGTTGAGAGGATGAATGTCAAACATCTCAGAGTTATTGGTGTGACTTTTGGATGCTTTAAAGAAAGGACAACAGTGAAATTGTATTGATACAATGAGTTCAGATCTTAACACCCCAGTTCTTGTGGAAAATAAATTTCCAAGTATCTACAAATACAAGTGTTATCAACTTTTTTCTTGCATTTACTTTTTATAAAATCCTGACCATTCCCTAAAAGCACGAACATTTTTTCCCTGCTTTGTAAATCCCTGCCTTTTAGGTATTTGTGACTATTTGTTGTGGGGTGACCTCTGAGTCATTCTACAGGCAACAGCAGGATATCCCTTTCCATTTCTTGGTATACAAAAGACCGCATCTGGTTTAGTTTCTAGCTGGCTGCAGAGCAGCCACTGCAGCAAGACTGCATTTCTGCTGTGCAGACCCAATGAAAGACAACTCATTCACCAAAACCAGGACACTACTACATCAACACAAGAGTGTAAGTGCAGGGAAGCCTGGTATCACAGATATCCTATTTGTGTCAACTGAATGACCCCAACTGAGCCTGACTGCCTCTGTCATCCCACATAAGCATCTCTCCTCTACCTGTCATCAATTCTAGGCAATAAATGTAAACACTTGCTCTCCAAAAGCTGCTCTGAGTCTTCACATTTCACACTAAAACAAAAACCTGAGGCATCTATCAAGAACATTTTGAACTCTCACCTGAAGAGAGCCTGTAACTTAATGTTATGAAGTTAGTCTTTCCTATACAAGTGAGTAACTACAGGTTACAGTTAACAGCAGCAGGTACTGGTTAATCTGTAGTTGCCTCTCCTCTTGTAACCTTTCATAAATCTTTCTGAAGAACTCTGACAAATTGGAATGTTCTCATCAAAAGCTCATTCAGAAAATTCCCCCATGTGTGTGACTATAGGATTTTACTAGCTCCTCGCAAATAAACAAGTTGACAAAAATTAATGCAACTTGTCAAGAATAAACCCAGTGTAATTAGTTTTCCACTAACTAGGTTACATTTGTCAGCAGGCATACTGGTCTCCCAGATAAGTTCTTGGGTAGAAGCACATTTTCTGAAGAGTCATAAAGCAGGAATCCTTTATCCACGTGATGAGTAATGGTCTTAAAAGAAGCTGCAGTGGAGCTGACGGGATTCTGCAGTGAACTGGGAACTCTTAGGTCAGTTTTCTCTTTTGTAAACTCAAGTCACAACAAGCAACAAATGTCACTTAAGCCAGAACTTTAGACATTTCTACAACCCAAGTACCTGTCAAAGCAACAAGATTTTGACTTTGAAAAGGGGCCAGGTCTAAGCAATAGGCGATTTCCACCTAGGGAAGATCTGAAAGCCCTGATCACAGCAACTGGGTGGGATTTTCCATGAACCTTTTGCTGAGCACTGAGCATTCCAGCACACCTGACACCTCACAGTTTACGTTAAATGTTACAGAAGCTCAGTGCATATTCCTTTGCTTCAATGTACCAGTTCCTTCCACTAAAAACACTATTTACCACTTGAACCTGACACAGGAAAAAGAACATCAATCCATAATATTCTTGATCCCAACTGTCTGCAATTACAAAGGTGTAATCCATTATCTTCTTACTTTATAAATGCATTGATATAACTACCTGAACAAGTCAACAGATTCATGGCCTTTTGGATAGTAATGCTCACTGAAAAAGTGCCTTTCCAATGAAGTCTTCTGTCTGGTAATTCCTCATTTTCTTCTCACCTGCAGTAGACAATGTCCATGGGCAGAATTCTGGAAGAGGGAAAGGCTTTTGGCCTATTTTCTGTGCAATTCCGAATGAAAAATTCATCACATTCACTTAATTCAGCATTCTTTCATATGCTCAGGAGAGCAGTTTTCAAAGGTTCATTAACATGATGAAAGCCATTAATCAGCCCATTTTGTAACCTCTATCAGAGTGCCAGAGCACTGACTGAAGAGTGAAGTAGTGCTGGATCATTTTCACCTGTTTAGTGATGCAAGTTCTAGCAGCAATTTTCCCTTTTTTTTTTGGTTTTGCCCTTTCAGATTCAGGAAAAAATTGTAGTCTTGGAGACCAACTCTTACCAATGTAAATATGATCCTCAAGTGCAAACAAACAACATATGCAAGATGACAGAACAATAATTTTTTAATGCAACTTTAACCCTCTGTGACACAGACGATGCTGATTTCTGTCTAGGGCATCTCTTCCTACTGGTTTCTGGGATGAACATCCTAACCAATTACACTTCTGTAAATACAGAGTAATTTCATTGATTTTAGTGATCAGTTTAAGACTGACTCAACTAACATGGACAAATTAATGAATCACACTACCGTTTCAGTAATCTTTCCTGTCTCTTCAAAGAGCACAGCTGTAGTCAGAAGAGAAACCTCCACACCTAAGCGTAACCTGACTTTGAGATGATGACATCTATATTTCCCCCAGTGTCTGAGCTCTTCACATTTCATTTCAGGTTAAAACCAAGTAATGTGAATGTAAACCAGCACATCACTAACTGAAACAATGACCGCTGCCATACAGCAATGTGATGTAGAATCAACAAGTGTACGTGCAAGCCATTAGTAAAAAATAGAACCCCATATGAAATAAATAAGTAAATATTGAAGCCTGTTGTAGCAGTGAGATCTTGCAGTGCCTGTGCTTTCCTACGTCATGAAACCAGTAACACCAAAAGCGCACAGTAGCTTCAACTGGAACCTTACTGACACACATTTTCATATATAATCTTCATGCCAAACCTTTGGTCTGTTAGGAGTTTGGAACATTCTGAATAATCCATTTCACTCAGATTTCAGGTAGAGATCTCTTGAAGACCCTCTTATCTATCAAATATTCTGGCTATATTTCTAGAGAAATCAATGGTGAAACACGTGTGAAAGGTGAGAGCTGAAATAGCTTTTTGAAGGGAGATCTCTCTCCTTCAGCACAAAGATACAATTTCTAGTTTGATGCCACACTGACTGTGCACAAAAATATCTTTCACAGTGGTTCTGTATGATGCAGTCAAAGGTGTATTTTTTTTCTGTGGGAAATACATGGCCAGAGAATTTCAAAATTAATTAATGCTGGAACTTGCAAATTACTTCTCATGTGTGTATATAAATATATATATATATATGTATATATGTATATATATATATACAGCCTTATATTTCACCTGGAAGGATTGGACTACTCTAACTCCTTTCCTACATTTTTTGACTTTACTGAAATATCTCAATGACATTGACTCAGGTACAAATATGCCCCAATTACAGCTATTGTTCTGTGTTTATTTTTTCTTTCTTTCTTCCAGATTGCAACATATTGTGTTCATCAATATCTAATTAAACACATGTAATATCAAAAACAAAAAAAAAGTCAGCATAAGAACTGCTGCAGTGACAACACTGAATAACAGAACTATACAGGAATAACAACAACTTAATCACAGAATCATTCAGGTTGGAAACAACCTCCAACAATGTCAAGTCAACACCTCTATGTACACTAGACCATGCCCCAAAGTGCCACATCTACTCTCCTTCTGAACTTCTGCAGGGATGCCGACTCCACTACTTCCTTGGGCAGCCTGTTCCTCCCTGGGTAGCCTGTTCCAATCTTTAACTACATTTTCACTAAAGAATTTTTTTCCTAATTTCTGGTCTGAACTTTCCCTGGTGCAAGTTGTGGCCATTTCCTCATCCTGTCACCAGTTACTTGGGAGAAGCCAACACTGGCCTACCTACAACTGCCTTTCAGGTAGCTGTTAAAGTACAGTAAGGAAATTCAAAAACATGCTGCCACATGACTGCATTATGAGGAATTGTTATGGGAAAAGATTAAGCTGAATATATAAAAAATCTACTCCCCTGTCTTTAGTCCTTATTTATTGTTAGTCTAAAAGATGCAAATTTATGCCAGAACATATTTCTTTAGTCATGTTTAGTCTTGTCTTTGAGAAAACCTGGCAGTTTAGGGAAAGTGTGGCCTTTATACACTTAAAAATAGTGGAAGTGTAATTGAAATATCGTTGCTTCTAGTAATATTTCAGTTCAGTCATAAACTTACCTAAAAATGCATCACTGTATTCTGTATTAGACAGCTTAAGCAAGTTGTTTTCCAAAGTCTCCACCACTTTAGCTGAAATAAATGTAATACTCATATCAGTGTTCACACATATTTTTTTATTGAAAAGATCCACTTTTTAAAGCTGTCAATGCAAATATTTAGGGTGCAGTTCTGAAAAGCATTTTCCATAGGTGGACAAAAAGAACAAGATCTCTGCAATGAGGATTTTCCCTCTATTCCCGAGAGGTGTTTAATTTGCTGAAATAACAAGAGCCCACCAACATCAACTTATTGCTACTGAGTAGCAGAAGGCAGCCAAGTTCATTTATTCTACAGAGATTACACAGAGTTGGCAACAGCATACGGCAATAGTGTGCAGCAGGTGACACGCACAGTGACTGGGTACTTCAACTAGACTTGTCTCTCTGTTAAGGCATGTTTAGCTGCCAAAACAGAAATCTTAAAATAGAAAGTAGTTCTCTTTTCCTGCACAAGCTAAAATTCATAGGGATTTGCTCCCTTTTCTCTCATTCTCTAAGCACGACTTTGTTGACTGTGCTCTGCGTGGCTGAATGTATGAGATCCTACGAGTTCATAAAGGCATTTATTGCCAAAAGCCTCATTTATTCTTTTTCCCCCAGTTTCTCCTAGGACAGACTACAGGAGTGTTTGCACTCTTTCCTAGCACAGAGGAAGCACTTTCTAGCATCATATTCAGTGAGAGGGAAATAATCTTGTAATTTAAAAAATAAAACTTAGTTTAAGCCTGACAATCTCAAATCGCAATGATTCACTTCACAACTGAGTACCATGCTTCATTGAGCTGTTCTGTGAAAAAACTTCTCTCCAACACACCAGAGATATCTAAACAACTCAAAACTCATAAAATGCCCAAATAATTTCTTGTAAGATGCTAAAAAACCACAACTAAGACACCACAGGGCTTCAAATCCATCCGTTCTTCCCATTCTTGATGTTGGAATGAGCTCTGGAAAGGGAATCACCTCCTACCTCGTTCTGACACCACATCCACGGTAGCTGTTGATGTCCCTGCACTGAGAGGCTGTGGCTGCACACGATTTGGCTGCAGAAACGACGAATGCTTGCTCAGACTCTGAGGATGTGTTTGGCTCTGTGCTAGGCATGGCATAGATCTTCTAGAGGGTTTTAATGGATGGTCTTTCACTGTCTCACTCTTGCTTGTATTCATACCTGAAAAAGCCAGAGGAAAAAAAAGGTGAGTGCTGCTGTATTAGGCAACGACAGATGGCTGTTCATGAACATTTAAGGTGATTCACTCTTAATAAGCAACTCTCTAGGTAACAAAACAGTCTAAAATACTGAAAATTCATAGAATAATGCAGCACTAGCAACTAAACTGAGGAATTCTTCACTGACCCTTCCATTAACATCCCATTATTTGTTTTCACTGTATTCTGTGGTCATATCAAATGATCATACCAGAGCAAATGGTTGCAAAACAGGATTTTAATTCTATGGTGGAAATAAATGAAAACCCTTAAACAAGCAAGGGGAGAAACAGAAAATTCAAATATGAATAAACAATCTTGACAAGCTCCCTGAAGGATTCATAAACACCTTCTCCATCAGGTGCCTATCAGTGGAAACATTTGAAAAATCAGATGGTAATTTAAGTGAAAAACATGGAGATCCCTATTTTCAGAGCACCATTTTAGAAACTGTGACAAACACATTCCCTGTTTAGAGTTTTTCATCTTGACATTACAATTCTTCATTTCCAAAATGCATCTCATAAATGGTTTTTACAACTGGTGTGACCTCTGCTGCTTCTCCTTGCTGGTGACACAACAAACAATGTCAGAACTGCTTATATTGCCTGTCCACAAACAAGAGAATGGCTGCATTTCTAAACTGTCAGGCCTTAAGAACATTGTCTGCCATTTGAACTTATTAGCAATAGCATAGGAATTATTTCTGAAGTTTCTACTTTAAAAACAAAATTCCCGGGGAAACAATAATCCAACTGTATTACTCTAGGAAAGTGCAACTGCTGCTGAAGAGTGATGAGAAATAAAAAGCATTCTCACCTTCTTACTTGAAAGTCTCTCTGGCAGTATGCAGCTCAAGAGCCCACTCCTGCCCAGTCTGCAGCATGCAGCCCACAAGCATAGTCTCTGTATAGAACTGCTCTACAGAATCATAGAAAGGCTGGCTGAAAGGGACTTTGAAGATTGTTTAGTTCCAACCCCCTGTCACAGGCAGGGACACCTACCTCCACACTGAGGTGCCCAGAGCCCCATCCAATCTGGCCTTGAATACTTCCAGTGATGGAGCAGTCACAACCTCCTGGGCAACGTGTTCCAGGGCCTCAGCACCCTCACAGGGAGGAATTTCATCTAGGTCTACTTTCTTTTAGTTTGAATCTGTTACATCTTGTCCTTTCACTGGAGTCCCTTGTAAAAAGCCCCTCTTCTCCAGTTTTCCTATAACTCCTTCAGGTATTAAAAGCTGCTATAAGGTCCCATCAGAACCTGCTCTTCTCCAGGCTGAACAGTCCCAATCTACTCAGCCTGTTTTCACACAAGAGGTGCTCCAGCCCTCTGATTAACCTTGTGGCCCCTCCGGACTTGCTCCAACATCACATGTCATTCTTACTTTGAGGACTCCAGAGCTTGATGCAGAACTCCAGGTGATGTCTCATAGGAGCAGAGCAGATGGGCAAAATCTCCTCCCTTGACCTGCTGGTGACAATTCTTTTGATCCAGCCCAGGACTGTTGAAATTATCACTCTTTCATTTATGGTTTAAAAAGTGCTATGGAAGTGGTTGTAATAACATCTACTAAGTATTGGGCATGGTGGCACTGGGCTGACGGTTGAAGTGGATGATCTCTAATGTCTCTTCCAACCTCAATGACTGTATGGTTCTATGCTACCTACCAAAATGTACAGTCCAGTGGCAGCCATACACCCAACACTAAGCATTTCACAGAAAACCAGGAATTTAAAATTAGACAATATTCACCTAAGCAAAGCACAAATACACAGCTCTGACAAAAATATAAGGTGGAGGAAAAACCTCAACAAGTATCTATGGTTTCAGTGCCAAAAAAATGACACGGGGTTTGCTATGAGGAGTGCTAACGCCTCCTGCCCATACAGAATCAGCAGATTTTCTGGGATTGCTGACTGCAGTGCCAAAGATCCTCAGAAGATTAAGGCAGAGTTTGTTTTACTACACTATTTCTCTACTTGACAGCACAATTTACTCCACAGCACATTCACATAAATCTCTGTGATATATGGAGTGTAGGAATTCTCTCCATCAAACCTATGCCACTCAGAGAATGTCTTACTGTCTCTGTTATCTAAATTCCAACATATGAGTCCACAAAGAAGTTTCAAGTAACATGACAGTCCCCATATCTAACAGTAGTAACTAAGGTTTAAAAGGGCCATGAATTTAAAAGCTTCCTCAAGCTCATGGAGCATGTTGTGCTTCACAGAATCCCTTTGGTTGGAAGAGACCTTTAAGATCATCAAATCCCACCTTCAATGCAATACTGTGCTAGGTGGTCCCTAAACTATGTCTGTCTGCTTTTTAAATACCTTCAGCAATGGGGAACCCACCACTGCCCTGGGCAGCCTATTCTAAAATTTTATAATCTTTTTAGTGAAGAAACTCTTCCTAACATCCTGCCCAAACCTAATTGGCAGCTTGCAGCCATTTTCTCTGGTCCTATTGCTTAGATATGAGCAGAAAAGACTCTGCTTCTTAATCGTTCTGACATGGATGCTCCATGCTGCTCTGACCACACAGCGGCACTGGGCTTACAGTGCCTACAATATTGTGCTCAGAACACAGCAACGTGACTGATCTGTCAGCTATGCAGGTGTTCTCAGAAGTGTTCCCCATAGCTCCTCCTAAAGGGATGTGTTTATTAGACCAAAGTCATCTGCAGTCACAGAACAATGTATTTCATAATTGTTCTGATGGGTTTAACTATCAATTCTTTACTGTTGCCAAAAAAGACGGGTTTTGCATCTGTACTGGAGTCACATTGTGTAGCAAGATGAATTGCTTTGTTATTATGGAAGTGTAGGGTGATGTAAACAACACACATACTGCCATTCACTTTAACAGCGTAAGTGACACATATCAGAAATGAGTATAATTCTTTCAAAAGAAAAAGACTCTCTCGCTTTCTCTCACTGTATATTCCTCCATGTTATTAAAAACAGGTTCCTTAATACCACCCTACTGCAGCTTGGAGAGGACAAGTCACAGCCAAGTAACCTCAGAGCACGCTTGCAGTTACCAGTAGAATGGTCTACCTGCACAAGCCAAATTTAATGGGTTAATTCATTCCCTGCTAGTGAGTCAGAGTCTAGCTCTGTGACACCCTGGGTGTGGTGGCACTTGCTGTGGCATGCCAATGCTCACCATGGCATGATCTATGATCAGCAGCTGAGTCACTAAATCGTTTTACTGAGATTATTTTTATTCCTTCCTCTCCATAGGAGTGTTTTCTCAAATCTGCACCTTTTCAACTAGAACTCTGCCGCACAGACCTTGCTTGTTCAGAGATATTTAGATTTACAATAAAATACCAGCAAAACAATGTATATACTTAGCAACAAAAAAAATGACTCCTGTTTATCTATCCAAACTGCACTTACTGATTCTTTTGCTACACAGAAGGCACATAGCATGAGTTTGGGAATGAGCACAGCACGGGTATAGATTCTCTCACTTTGGAGAAAAAGGTGGTTGAAGGTTGTGGCTTTCTTGGAAAGCTGCCTTTTATTTTAGTCCTTCTGCCTTCGAAAGTTTCCTCTGCAGGGGAAGCCGGGGATTCCTGGTATGACAGCAAATCCCTTCACAGCTCTGAGCCAGAACAGCCAGCTGTACTACATCTTCTGGCAGAGCAGGCAGGAGCTGGAGTCTGATGAGTTTTCCTGATCATGAGATCAGTCAGCACAATTTAATGCATGCTTAACATCATTGTTGACTATATCTACAAAGGCTCTAAAAAAGGCAGCTCCCAGGTGCCTCCAGGTGCCCATTAGAAGCATAAAGAAATATTCTTCTGCACCTCGTTCTGTGAAACAAAAATACAGGTGGTTTACCTGGGCTGGATCAAAAGAAGTGCCACCAGCAGGTCGAGGCAGGGACTCTTCCCATCTACTCTGATCCTATGAGACCTCACCTGGAGTCCTGTGTCCCCAACATAAGTTCTGCAGTCCTCAATACAAGAAGGACATGGGACTGTTGGAGTGAGTCCAGAGGAAGACACAGGATGATCAAAGGACTAGCACCTCTGCTGTGAAGACAGGCTGAGGGAGTCAGGGCTGTTCAGCCTGGAGAAGAAGCAGCTTCTAGTACCTCAAGGGGCTACAGGAAAGCTGGAGAAGTACTCTAGTGATAGAACAATCAGGAACAGGTTCAAACTGAAAGAAGGTAGACCTAGATTAAAATTACAAAGAAATTCTTCCCTGGGAGAGTGCTGAGGCAGAGGAACAGGTTGCCTAGAGAGGTTGTGGATGGCTCATTCCTGGAGATATTAAAGGACAGGCTGGATGGATCTCTAGGTGTGTTCTGGTGAGGGCTGTACCTGCCCATGGTAGGGTGGCTGGAAATAAACAATCTTTAAGGTTCCTTCCAGTCAAAACCATTCATTATCTACTAGTTTTAGATGAGGAAATTCTGATGGTCTATATGAATTCTTAACCCAGTGCTGTCTGGAAACACCCTTAGCAAGGCTGGACTAGTTCTAGTTTCATAAAGAACATCCCAGTAAGTGTGGAACATTTAACTGGCACAAGTTTTATCATCACAGAATCACAAAATCATAGAATTATTGAGGCTGGAAAAGACCTCTGAGCTCATCCAGCCCAGCCTATGACATCACCACATCAGCCAGACCATGGCACTAAGTGCCACAGCCAGTCTGTCCTTCAAAACACCTCAAAAAACAAGCTAATAAGATCTATACTGTGTTAGGAGTGTGTAACAGACCACCCAATTAGGATGACAAGGCTGATCAAATATTCTTTAAACAACTGGAAGACATCTCAAGATTGCCTGCCCTAATTCTCTTGGGTGACTTCAACCTCCCAGATAGTTGCTGGGATCTTAACACAGCAGTGAGGAGGCAGTCTAGAAGGTTTGTAGAGTGTATTGAGGACTGTTCTTTGTCGCAATTGCTTGGTGAACCTACCAGGGGTGAGGCTTCTCTTGACTTGCTATTTGCAAATAGGGTAGACCTGGTGGGTGATGAGGTTGTCAGAGGCTGTCTGGGAGGCAGTGATCATGAAATGATTAAGTTTTAAATTAACAGTGGAACAAAAAGAGGGCTCAACAAAATGCCTAAACTGGATTTTTTCAGG
>VZRI01006409.1:31248-43218 GCA_013397515.1 Upupa epops | reverse complement strand
CAGGCTGCCCAGGGGGGTTGTGGAGTCTCCTTCTCTGGAGACATTCCAGACTAGCCTGGATGTGTTCCTGTGCAACTTGGTCTAGGTGGTCCTGCTGTGGCAGGGGATTGGACTGGATGATCTTTCGAGGTCCCTTCCGATCCCTAGTAATTCTATGATCCGAGAAGTCTATTTAAATAATCATCATTCAACAGAATCCTTCTACAAGTTCAAGTGCCTTGTAAAATCCTCCTGCTTCACCCCTCCCTGTATCTGAGCAAATCAATAAAACACAAAAGAAGTCTGTTCAGAGGTATCTCTCTCTCTCTATTCACAAACAAACACCAACACCAGGTCTGCTTGAAGAAGCGGAAAAAACCCTCAGCATCCACAGACCATCCTTTATTGTTGTCAGCACCACACTAGGAACGGAGTTACAGGATCCTGGCTCCTGCTCTATTGCCTTTTAATCCCCTTCTGCCATTATCTGTTTATTGTCTCTCCAGGCAGGAACAAAGAGCTGATCACACAGAACCACAGAATCATTAGGAAGCAGCTGCCGGAATGTTGGTGCCCACAAAATCCCCACAGCAGCACCTCGACACAGAGGAAGCGCTGGGACTGAGGGGGAAGTTACTGGTTTGTCATTGCCTGCACCAGTCACAGACCGTTCTCCCAGGGCACAGACAGAAGCAGCAGAGGCTGTGCCTGGAGCAGGTGCCACTGAGATGACTCTAAACCATCCACATGCCAACAGATAGAGGAGATGGGAAACTGAAGAGCGATTTCCACAGTCAAATCCCAGTTCCTGGTGCTAACAGACATCAGCTGACTGTCTCCAATGTGATTTCCATGGAAACACCATCCCTGCAGCTGGTGCTGTTGACAGGTGCTTTCCCCCTGGCAGCTTCAGGCAGCCGGCTCACGGCAGCTGGATTTCAGCCACCTTCACCCTTACACTGGGGAAGGCCAATCCAGCTTCCCCTGGGAACAGGCAGCCTCCTGGTCGGACGTTTCTAATTCACTGACACATCCCGAATGCTGGGATTCTGGTCCATCTGCTTCTCAGAAATCTCTGTACCACTTCACACAATTCCCCAAAAGAAAAGGAATCTCTGCATCACTGGCTGCCCCTTCCTGCTCTGGGAAAGGGCTTTCAGCCACAAAGGGATCGGGCAATAAAATGAGGGGGTCCGAGGCAGCTCAAGAGGGGGAAGGCAACCTAATCCAGAGCGTTTGGTAACAAAAGAAATGTAACAGCAACACAGGGACACGGATGTGCTGGATGGGCTGGACGGGTGCTGTTTGACACCGCTGATGGTGACACAGACAGTGGCATCAAGTGTCCCCTCAGCAGGTCTGCACGTGACCCCAAGCTGGGTGGTGCAGCTGACACTCCAGAGAGAAGAGATCCATCCAGAGGGACCTGGACAGGCTGGAGAGGTGGACTCAGGCCAACCTCAAGAAATTCAACACAGCCAGGTCCTACACCTGGGTCGGGGCGATCCCAAGCACAGACACAGGCTAGGCAGAGTAAGGCTGGGGAGAGCAGCCCTGCAGAGAAAGACTTGGGGGACTAGTAGATGAGAAGCTCAGCATGAGCTGTGTGTGAGGGCAGCCCAGAAGTCAAATGTATGGGCTGGATCCCAAGGTGTCACCAGCAGGTTGGGGAGGTAATTCTACTCTGCTCTGCATTCTTGAGACATCACCTGGAGTCCTGCATGCAGTTCTGGAGTCCTCAGTACAAGAAGGATGTGGAGCTGTTGGAGCGAGTTCAGAGGAAGCCGTGAGATTATTCTAGAGGTAACCTGAGGTTATATCTCACTTGCTCACACCCTTGAATTTTTAAGTCATTAAGGATTTCAGAGGGAAGGGTTCAAGCTACCACTGCAGCCATCCGGGCTAGTGCCTTTCTGAAAAGGTACAAACTGCACCTCTACCCCTTGGGGCCACACGGGTGAAGCCCATGTATCCAATTCCAGATGTTTTCCAATGCTGTGACAAATGCAGTGGCTGCTGTGGTGGCCCAGCCAGTTTGTGACAGCTGAGGATGAGAAAACCAGCAGAAAGAAACTGGGATGGATAAACTCTACCTTGCCTGCCTGGGCTGGATCACTGGAAGTGTCACCAGTAGGATAAGGGAGGGGATTCTCCTCTCTCCTGTGAGATCTCACCTGGAGCTCTGTGTCCAGGTCTGGAGCCCCCAATATAAGAAGGACATGAAACTGTTAGAGCAGGTCCAGAGGAGGCCACAAGGATGATCAGAGGGCTGGAGCCCCTCTGCTCTGGGGACAGGCTGTGAAAGTTGTGGCTGTTCAAACTTGAGAGGCTCTGAGGGGACTTTAGAGCAGCTTCCAGTACCTGAAAGAGCTCCAGAAAAGCTGGAGAGGGACTTTTTCCAAGAGACTTTGGCACTGGGACAAGGGTTCAGGCTCAAAGAGGTGAGATTGTGCCGAGATCTGAGACAGAAACTCCTCCCTGTGAGGGTGCTGAGGCCCTGGAACAGGCTGCCCAGGGAGGTTGTGGCTGCTCCATCCATCCCTGGCAGTATCCAGGGCCAGGTTGGATGGGGCTCTGGGCACCGTATTCTGGTGAGAGGTGTCACTGCCCATGGCAGGGGGTTGGCACTGGGTGAGCTCTGAAGTCCCTTCCAACCCAAACTTCTATGGTTCTACGATTGCTCCTTGACAGTCTGCACAAACCTACCCAGCTGGGAAAACCACTCTGTGTTTGAACAACCCAGTCTGCAGAGGAGCGAACGGGCCATTTGGAGCAGAACCTGCTGACAGCTCCATTCTGCACAATTCCGAGACAAAGTCAGTAGAACCAAACATCAGCCGGGGGGAATGACCTGCAGGTTTCAACTCCTGGCAGGAAGAGGGTTTCAAAACACCAAACTGTGCTGTAGGGACTGCTCTGCTGCAGCGAACACTCTCAGGAGGGACTGAGCACGTTGCACCGCACACACTGCAGTAGGTGCTGGCAGCAGAGCTTGGGGGGATGATCAGTGAGGAGGCGAGGAGAGGACCTCTAGCAGCGAAGTTACAGATAGAACCACAGCTAATCACTCACCCCACATGTGAGGATTCAATTTTACCATCTCCCTAATCCCAGCCCTGCTCTTCCAGCCATTCGGGGACAGCAGACACAGCATCTCTCCAAACCCAGATGTCCCAACAGATTTGTGCTCAACATTTCCAACCAACCCAGCCAGGTTCTGCAGGTTGAAGATAACTGGAGTAGTTACCTCAGGCTGAGGAAAACAAACAGGCAGAGGGATCCCCACCCCAGCATGCTGAGGAGCTCAGATGAGCTTTTCCCCATCCCCCTTCCTACCAGAGCTAATCTGCTGCCTTGGCACTGGCAGGAAATCTCTGTCAGCACGAAGGCCAGATACCTCCCCGTAATTCCCCGACCAGCTTTGATCAGATTTCCATCAGACATGAACAAACAGAAGAAACCCCCCACAGTTCAAACATGATGTGAAGGATCAAACAAACCCTCAGAGCAGGAGCTGCAGTGAGGGACCAACCCCAACACAGGCTGAGATTTACTGGCACAGAGCAACTACAGCATGGAATGGGAGGATGAGCAGAAGAGCATGAGATAAGGAACTGGGGTTACAGCATTATTTTATGCTCTGAAGGTGATGCATCAGTTGTTGTGGTTAACTGTCCTACAACTGCTTCAGAGACACTAAATCTATTCAACACTGTGAAACAAGGAAGGTCTTTTCCGTTTTTAGGGATAGGAGAGTGGAGCAGAACAGTAGATACCCTGCCCAGGCTGAAGAGAGCCTGACATGAGATTCCCCAGACGTGGTACTTACGTTATAGAGTGGGATGGTCTTCATCACCTTGTACTGCTTCATGGGGTCCATCTTATAAAGGTGTCGATCAGTGATGAAGATTGCTCTGTCCTGCACCTTGTTAAAGCGATTGACCTGTAAAGAAGTGAATTTTCAATCCCACTGATCAATGCAAGAACATGGAGAAGAAAGCTCTGCAGCAGCAAATACCCCAAATAAGCAGAACTCAACCCCAAACAGACAGAAGTCAGCTCTTCATGAGGTTTCCTCTACAGATCATGAAGCAGTGAAAAAGTGCAGGACCTTGTGATCCCATTTTATAGACAGAGAAATTCAGAGTCTCAGAGAATCAACATTCCCAGTTATTCCAGCGAGGCTGGAGAAACCTAGGGAAGCTCCTGGCCTCAATCACATACAGGACAGATGTTTGCCCAAGCAACACTCAGCCTGTGTCCTGTCCTGGGCAGAGAGCTGCAGCACTTGTGTCTGCCTTTGGCCACCCCAACACCTGCCCTGCAGAGTCAAACAGGGTGTAGTGACAGCCCAGACCTGAGGCATTTGAAAGCAGAAGCCTTAGCCCATCCCTCCATCTGAGCAGGTTCCACTTCCTTCTTTTGGACCATCTGGACCCTGGATGTGGGGAGGCAACCTGCCTGAGAGGCAGACAACAACCCTCCCCCAGCTCACTGATGGATGTGGAGTGGAGCAGGGCCATGATCCCCGGCTCTGCTGAGGTTGTGCCATTCTGAAAGAAGGAAGAGTCCAAACTGCTCAGAGGGAGCCTGGCTGAGCCAAGCCTGTGCACAGAGACCGCATCCACCAGCTGGTGGGAGGAAGGGAACTTACTTCTTGGCAACAGAAGACACAAGCTGGAGGCCCCTCAGGCTATGGTACACAACCCTCTCCCTTCCTGAGTGAGACAGGCACAGCAAGAGCCCAGCCAGGCTGGTCTGCAGGCTCACAGCCATGAGAAACAGCAACATCCCCTTGTACCTATCTGGAGCTCCTAACCCAGACCCTGAGC
Organism: Upupa epops; assembly: GCA_013397515.1. NCBI lineage: Eukaryota > Metazoa > Chordata > Aves > Bucerotiformes > Upupidae > Upupa > Upupa epops. The sequence continues at coordinate 38,407 of VZRI01006409.1, read as the reverse complement.
CAGCTCTGGTGCTCACCAGCCCTATCAGGTTACTGACCTGCCCCAAACCCACCCTTGATGAGGGCAGGGCATGAGGAGCATCAGTGCTGCTGCACAGGAAGCAGGGTGAGGGTCTGGGTGGTGATAAATAGGGAGAAAAGAAGACCTAGCAAGTGCAGCTGTGCCAGAGCCATACTGTGAGCACAGCAGAGCTTCTCAAGAGGTGGACATCAACCCCCTGTTTAACCTGACTGTGGTTGGTTAAGGACATGGCACTCAAGGCAAGGATATCTCAGGATCACCAGTGGGTTCAAGCTTCCCAGAAGGAATTCTTCAAGCAGGACCTCAGTGCCCAGCTGTGCTGAGTAGGATTATTCCAGGAACACAGAGAGCAGAGCTATGGCAGCCACCAACCTTCCACACCATTCTCAGATGGTTTTGGGTCTGGACTCTGGTCTCCTGGCTCCCCCTCCACTCTTCCAAGGTTCTTACTACTAAAAAATTCATAGTGAGCTTCAACAATGGTAACAGTGGCTTCCAAAAAGGGACAAAGGTGTTTTGGGTTGAAGGTTGGACTTGATTATCTTGGAGGTCTCTTCCAACCTTAATGATCTGATGATTCTATGACTATTCTCCAAGTGACAGTACCTTCTGCTGAAGGAGATGGACACAGGCTTCTTGGAGAGCTTCCGCAAAAGGACAAGAGGTAACAGGCAGGAGATGCTGCAGCAGCAAGTCCAACAGGATGTAAGGGAAAAATCATCCCTAGGAGAGCAGCAGACTCGGGACTGGGCTTGGAGAGGCCATGTCACTCTCATCCTGGGGGAGTTCCAAAACCCAGCTGACTGAGAGACTTGGTAACCTCATCTGACTCTAAAGTCAGCCCTGCTCAGAGGAGGAGGTTGAGCCACATGCCTGCAGTTGTCCCTTCCCACCTCCCCCTGCCACTGTGAAATCAGCCTCTAATACATTCCAACAGGTTCTAGGAGGTCAGCAGACACAGCTCAGTCACCACTGGGAAAACATCAACGTCTTCACTTCTTACTTGGGCTCCACTGCTGTAAATTTAAGACCAGTTACAGACAGAGTGAAGAACCATCAGATGCCTGCTGAGGCCATCACCACCTATCTCCCCTAACCTCAACCGCAGCCACCAGCAGTGGAGATTCTCCGTGTGTGAGTGTCAGACACAGGACAACCTTCAGCAGAACTGAATTCATTTTAATTCAAACTAAAAATACTCGAGTTCTGCTGACAGTGCCAGTGTCCCCAGCATCAGAAACTGCTGGAGAGAGTCCAGAGCCCACAGAGATGATCCAAGGGCTGGAGCACCTTTGCTCTGAGGACAGGCTGAGGGAGCTAGGTTTGTTCAGCCCAGGGAAGACTCTGAGGGGACCTTAGAGCTGCCTTCCAGTCCCTGAAGGGAACCTCCAGGAAGGCTGCAGAGGGACATCCAGGCTGGTCTGGAATGTCTCCAGAGGAGACTCCACAACCCCCCTGGGCAGCCTGCTCCAGTGCTCCGGTACCCTCACTGGGAAGAAGTTCCTGCTGATAACCTCCTCTGTTCCAGCTGGCACCCAATGCCCCTTGTCCTATCACCAGATGACCTTGAGAAGAGCCTGGCTCCATCCTCCTGACACCCACCCCTCACATATTTGTAGACATGAATGAGGTCACCCCTCAGCCTCCTCTTCTCCAAGCTCAAGAGATCCAGCTCCCTCAGCCTTTCCTCATAAGACCTTGTTGTTCATAATGTCATTTCTCTTCATTGTAGATACCCTGATGGTGGGAATTCATGGCTACTTCTGGCTACTGGTCACATCTGCAGCAACCCGCGATGTTAGGTCACCCAACCACTGGCAAATGTCAGAAGCCCTTCTGGAAATCACCGATTTCCAACATGAAGCTGCTTATTGCCAATGTTCTTATCAGAAGGATGCAGCACCAGCTCCGGTGCCGTCACTGTCACCATCCCATCTGGGGCACCTCCTGGAAGACTGAAGCTAATATCCCACACCTTCAGGGATTGGTGAGGTTGTTGACAAGAACAGAAGCAGGAAACCAACTCAGAGGAGTGTCTGACAGCCTGGGATGATGCCTCTGTTCCCACTGAATTTCTGAATAAAGATCATTCCTCCCTTCCCAGTGCAACTCAACCCCACTGTTCTGCCAGGCTGCTGGTAACGTTAGTCTCTGGCTATTGGGGTTTCCCAGAGCATCTCACTCCTGTGGCAATTAACTGGGAGCCTGTGGAGTCCCCTTCTCTGGAGACATTTAAATCCCACCTGTATGGGAACCAGACTGTTCCTGTGCAACTGGTTCTGAGGGATCCTGCTCTGACAGGGGGGGTTGGACTGGGTGATCTCTAGAGGTCCCTTCCAATCCCTAACACTCTGTGACTCTGTGGTCCAGGAGACTCTGCACTGAAGGGTAACACTTGATGTCACCTAGACTTCCTGATGCCCCGAGGGGCTGGGGACCAGGCAGGATGCAAAGTTCTGTGCAAAGTGTGTGAAAAAGTAGGACACCAAGCAGGGATTATCGTTCACAAAGGCAACGCCAGAGCCGTCAGTGCCTCAGAGGTACAGAGATATTTACTAATCACCCGAGAAGGACAGACAAGGGTGAGACGTGATGAGGCGGGTGAATGTAAATAGGATTTTCCTGGGTGAAGTCAGGAGCCAAGTGGGGAGCTTCAATTTGCTCAATGAATAGGCAGCTGAGGATCAGAGCAGAGAGAGGCAAGGAATGCAAACTGGAGAGTTATGTGATAGCTTCACAATAGCAACTCCAACTCAGAACCAGGAATTGAAGATGGTTTTAGAGAGCCCTGGGTAGATCTTGGCACAAACACAGCAGGCAGCTGAAAAACAGCAAGAGCTGGGCATGTGGAAAGGAACAGCATGGGGGATCGTGTCCTGGGTGCCATGGTCTCACCTGGAATAGCATGTGATGCACCAGGATGGAGAGGCAGATGGTTCAGAGAAGGTAGAGAACATGAGTGAGGGCCTGGAAAATCTCACTGGAAGAGATGTTGAATAACTGGGATTATTTTAGGAAGCAGATGAATGGGAGAAAAAAAATCACCTCAAGGCTCTGAAACATTGAATGGTCCAGAGAAAGTAGGTTAGGAGTGCCTGGTGCCACGCTGGGGTGTTTGAGCTGACTAGTGGAGGTTCCTCAAGCTGGGGTTTGGCTCAGCTCACAGCACATCCTGCAGCATGGCTTGGGAGGTCCAGCAAAGGCTTTTCCAGTGGATCAGGCTGTGATCTGCCCCACAGACTTCAGCTCTGTTGCTCGTGGTCAGCAAATACTTCTTTTTCATTTATTTTACTGTTTCTGGAATCTGCCAACACTACCTGTTCACTGCCATGATCCTGCCTGTTGCTCCCATCTCCCCCCACAGCGTCCTGCCTGTTGTCCATGCCCACCTCCAGCAGAGCCCTCAGTGACAGAGCCACCCCACTGGAGAAGGTCCTGCAGCTGCTCCCACAGGGTGGGGACAGGGAAACACTCCCAGCTCTCACAAGGCAGTTCTGAAAGTAGCTTCTAAATTCCATTTCTTTTGTGGAGGTTGTGGTTACCTGCTGGTTTGAGTGCTCCCAGCAAAGGCAGCTGAACAGCTCCAGAGCCATGAGGACCAGGAAGACCCACAGCTTATCTCCCCCACAGAGTGAATCCTCACTGCTACCTCACAGCCTTTTCAGCTCCTTCTGAGAAATCGCTCCACTCTGGGTGTCTCCTGGGACTGCGGCACCATTGTGCAAACCATCTACTCTGTGTTCCAGGAGCAAAGGGAAGGGCACACAGAACAGACCCAGACAAACGCCAGCACCACAACAAACACCATGATCCTGCTCAGTTTATAGGAGGACAGACAGGCCTTATGTTGTCAGATACAGCTCCCGGCCTCCTGGAGAACAGCCCTTCCCAGCACTGTGTTCTCAGCACCGTCTGGGCAGTTTGTATTTCTAGCTTGGTTGATCTGAACATGGATCGCTCTGAATTTAGCTCCTGAGGAAGAATGAAGGTCTAGCCTCTAGCAGAAAAAACCCCAAGTGAGCTTTTCAGGTCTCTGCCAGAGGCCTTCTGACGCTGCAGGGCACTGGGTGTTGGCAGCACTGGTCCTCTCGAGGGAGCCTGGTGCCACAAATGACAAGGGAGAAAGTAGGAAGAAAAGCTTTACTCTAAAAAAAACCCAAACCAGAGAAGCTGTTGTTTCCTAGGTGATCCAACCAAACCCAAAGCTCTGCATGAAATATGCATTTGCTTTCCTAAGGCAAAAAAGGGAAAATCTCCTTTGAAATCTGATGCGATGCTCCGAGAAGATGGATTTTTCCATAGGCAGGAGCGACCTGCTTCTACCTACTGTGAGAAAGCAGGTCCATGCATCTCCCATCAGCAACATTTCAAAGTCTCTTCACAGACCTTCTATAAAAAGAGTTATAAAAGCTTCTGTCCAAACAGAGTCAGCTGTTAATATTCATTTCAAGCTGTTGAAATGATAGACCCCACGCACTCAAGCTAAAGAAAACCTTCCCAGCAGTTACCAGCACTTCAGGAGCAGCTCCCTGGCTGCCCAGAGCCTTGTTCCTGCACCACAACTACGTCAATCATCCACTAAAGTCAGAGTTATAGAATGTGTTGGGTTGGAAGGGACCTCCAAGGGGCATCCAGTCCAACTCCCCCTACAACAAGCAGGGCCAGCACTCACCAGACCAGGTTGCCCAGAGCCCCAGCCAGCCTGACCTTGAATGGCTCCAAGGATGGGGCCTCCAGCTCCTCTCTGGGCAGCCTGCTCCAGGCATCCCCCCCCCCTTCAGATTCAATAATTTTGTTCTCCTGTGCAGCCTCACTCTGCCCTTTTCCAGCTTCAAACCAGAACCAGTAGTCCCTGGCCCTGGGAACAGCCTTCTGAGAGGTCCCTTCCAGGGGTTGGAAGGTTGCTATATGGTCCTTTCAGAGCCTTCTCCTCTCCAGGAGAAACTAAAACAGCATAATGGTTAGCAGACAAGCAGACATCTGACAGATTACAAGAGTTGTTCTGTACACGAATATTTTCAGATCCATGAAATCCAGCCCAGGCTGCTCTCTGTTCAGGTTGCCCGGGATTCACCCTTTTAATTTCTTTTCTTTTTCTGGGTGAAGCATTGGCCAGCAACTCTGTGAAAGTGCTAAGAGCAGACACCAAACCTTGCTGCTGTCAGTCAAGAGCTTGTTCACACGTGGCGTGATGCTTCGCTGCCTTCCTGAAGGCCACACAGGAAGGCTGATGCTGCTCCAGAAAAAAACCCTTCCCCTCACTCACTGAAAGGCTCCTCATCACCAGTAACCCCTTCCTGCCTGATCAGCAGTAACAGAATGGGTTTTGCTCAAGATTCCTCAAATAAACTGAATTATGGAAACAAACAACAAGTGGACTGAGCAGTTCTGCCGACTGATGCTGCCAGGGGAGCGATGAAATCACCTCCCAGTCCACTGCATTTTCATTTCTTTCACTGACACTTCAGCCCCTAAAGCTTCTGGCTGGCCAAATTCCAGCAGGGAAACGAACGGTACCAGCAAATCCCCATCAGATCGGGATGAGCAGGGGAAACCTGACAACTTCCGTGTAGTGGAAGTCACTCCATGCCAAATGCTCTGGCCACCGGGGCACTCAAACACCAGATGTCACCTCGTGCAGATTCCCTTTGGGATGGGACAGAAGGTTCAAGAGGGCTGAGGCTAAAAGGGGGGGAAAGTCTTTCTTTTTAAGAAGAAAAAGGAAGACTGTAGCCATCAGAATTCCCCCAGTCCCACTGCACTGACCCTCAGCCTGCTGCTACTGTGGGGAAAGAGGCAGAAGAACACTGCAGCTCCTAAGAGGAAGGGGGTGGTCTCCTCTTGGTGGTGCCCAGTAACAGGACAAGGAATAGTGGGGATAATCTGAAACATAGAAAGTTCCACCTCAACATGAGGAGAGACTTCTTTCCTGGGAGGGTGACAGAGCCCTGGGCCAGGCTGCCCAGATAGGCTGTGGACTCCCCTGTTCTGGAGACACCCCAACCTGCCTGGGCTATTCTTGTGTGGGCTGTCNTGCAGATTCCCTTTGGGATGGGACAGAAGGTTCAAGAGGGCTGAGGCTAAAAGGGGGGGAAAGTCTTTCTTTTTAAGAAGAAAAAGGAAGACTGTAGCCATCAGAATTCCCCCAGTCCCACTGCACTGACCCTCAGCCTGCTGCTACTGTGGGGAAAGAGGCAGAAGAACACTGCAGCTCCTAAGAGGAAGGGGTTGGTCTCCTCTTGGTGGTGCCCAGTAACAGGACAAGGAATAGTGGGGATAATCTGAAACATAGAAAGTTCCACCTCAACATGAGGAGAGACTTCTTTCCTGGGAGGGTGACAGAGCCCTGGGCCAGGCTGCCCAGATAGGCTGTGGACTCCCCTGTTCTGGAGACACCCCCAACCTGCCTGGGCTATTCTTGTGTGGGCTGTCCTAGGGGATCCTGCGGTGGCAGGGGAGCTGGACTGGCTGACCTCCAGAGAGAGACATTCTGTGATTCTAAGGACAGTTCAAGATATGAATTGGTTTAGGTGAGGAGTCAAAGAAGGCAAATGCTGCCTTCAGGGTAAAGACTGCACTCTTGAAGTCAGAGCACAGAGTCACTTACAGGCTCTACAAGAGTTTTCACCGTCGCTTGCTCTGCAAAGCCAATGTTCAAACCTAAGACTCAATGGAACACCCAGAGAAACACTACAGCTGGAAATGTCAGACCCTTCTCTTGTTGGCTTTCAAAGTTCAGGATTGTTTGTCTTCCCTCCTTTGTTCACTTCAGGCTCGTCTGGACATTCCTTGTCCCTACAAGAGGGAAGACAAAGGGTTCACTCCAGAAGATGCTCTGTGAGATTTGAAAGGGGTCATTTGCTTTTGAGTTTAAACACAGAGATGTCTGGAAGTGTCAGGCTCACACATAGTTCTGAAGACACTATAAAGCTGTGGTTTTGTCCTGAGCAGCAACGTTCAAGTGATTTCATCCTTTTGAGTAGAGGTGCCCCTGTCTGCTTTCACTTACTAAATTCACAGAGGACAGCAAGTTGGGAGTGAGTGTGGACAGGCTGGGTCAATGGGCAGAGGCTAAGGCGATGAGCTCTAACAGGGCTGAGTGCAGGGTCCTACATTTTGGCCACAATAACCCCCTGCA
>VZRI01006409.1:16788-31170 GCA_013397515.1 Upupa epops | reverse complement strand
CAGGTGGGGGTCAGGCTCTTCTCCCAGGCAACCAGTGCCAGGATGAGAGGGCAGGGCCTGAAGCTGCCAGGGGAGGATTAGGTTGGATATTAGGAAGCCTTTCCTCACAGAAAGGGGGATCAGAGCCTGGAATGAATTGCCCAGGGCAGTGGTGGAATCCCCGTGTCCGGAGGTGTTGCCGCTGGGGTGATGTCAGCTGCTGGGCTGGGCTGAATGAGCTCAGAAGGCTTTACAGCCTCCATGAATCTGGGATTGTGTGAAGGGCAGGAGCTCTGTGCTCCCAATTCATCAAGGCGGTCAGGTACAGATCTGCACTCAGGAATCTGCTGCAGAGATTGTCCTTCTGAGCTGAGCCAGGAGCAGGCGAGAGAAACCCAACAACTCAAAAGCTTAAAAGTTGTGTAACGGAGAGCAGAATTAGACGGCCTCATGGGGGACACATCTACCACACACACAACACCCCTGAGAATTCCCTCACCGCCATCCCATTAATCATATTCCTATAATCACATGTTTAACATCAGGATATTGTCTTTCTATGTTTATTGCAGTTTAGCTAGAAACAGCAACAGTCTGGAGGGAGTTCACTAAATGCAGCACAAGAGGAAGGACTTCACTTCCAGCCTGCGGTGGAAAAAGCCAGACAGAAATTCCCAGTGTCCTTGCCCCTGAAGGAGGTTCCAGACAAACTGTAAAGAGGTTTGGGTTCAGACTCACCCCATCATTCTTAATCCTCACAACCCAACCCACCGTCCCCTCAAACCATCCAGGCAACCAGCGAGTGCCTCTGCTGAAGAGAAGGTGTTGAAAGCAGCAGCATTCTGCCCTGAATGATTTTAGTTTGGAAAGCAAGAAGAGATTCCTTTCTGTTCCTGTTCTCTACAGATCTCTGCTGATACTGAAACTCACTCCCACCAGCAGAAAAGTTTGTTAGAACAGGAAATCTGATGATGCAAATGCAGGTTGTTGTGCCCGTTAGAGAGAGTATTTGCAGAATCAGGACCAGTAATGATGCAGATGCTCCTCTTGTGGTGAGTGGGGTCCAACTTACTTCTAGAAACAAGAACACCAGCAGCCCCAGGCTGCGATGGAGAGAGCCACTGTCTGTTGGCTTTCACTTTCCAACCGTCTTTCCCAGACAGACATTTTGAACCAGCATTGATTAGCTCATGGAATCACAGAATCCTAGAACGGTTTTGGCTGGAAGAGATCTTCAACATCATCAAGTTCGTCCTTTTCTTACCCCTATCAGCACCACTGAACCCTGTCCTTCACGTCCTGCATGTCCAAAGACTGTTATGACCCGTCCATTAAACCTCAAACATATTTTTCTAACTGTTTTTTTAAATCTTCCAATCAATTTCACAACAAATTATTCCTCTTAGAAAAACGTCAGACCCGAACCAGTGACTCGGAATCAGGTGAATTTATTTGGATGTGAAGAGGCCACAGCAGCCCCTCAAGCAGAGTCACATATCCACAAAACCCCAGTGGATACTGTTCCTTGAAACACAGCTGTATGGAGCAGCAGCAGTTTGAGCCTCTCCAAGATCCCACCTCACCTTTGGCTTCCCAAGAACCCCCTTGCCCAGCAGCTCCCCACCTCCACCCACACCCCCACCAGGTACCTTGCGGACGTGGCAGGAGAAGAGAACAGCCATGTACTTGTCTTTCCGCTTCAGCTCATTGGCAACAGGGGTGAAGGAGCCCGTGGACTGGGGGTTCTCTGCTTTCTGCAAGAGCAAAGACAGGCTCAGGCACATCCCTCCTCTTGCCAGCTCTTGCCACATCATGGTGTACCAGGGAGGACCATAGCTGCAGCTCTCTGCCTCCTTGCAGAGCACCTGGAGCTTTGTCTGTCTCAAAAAACCCTTCACAGAATGAGATGCTGGGAGGGAGGATAGAGTAACTCGACTCAAGAACATTTCTTTGTTTCCTTATACTTCGTGCTCTTTCCTATCATCCCATCATGGCCAGAGTGGTACTTTTACATCAGCTCCTTCCCTAGCTCCGGCTCTCTGAAACTGCAGCCCATGGCACCTCTCGTCTTTCATTGCTCCTGTGATGTTCAAATAAGGCTTCAGCATTCAGAAAAGTCACTGCTGGTGCAGTGCAAGGGAAAGACTCTGAAACTACAGAAACCCAGCTGGGGAGGAGATTTCAAGGCACCTCTCCCTCCCCAGAAACCAACAGTCCCTTTTTCAAATTTACAATCCCAGATTGGGCTGGGTTGGAAGGGAGCTCAGAGCTCCCCCAAAGCCAATCTTCTGCCAAGGGCAGCAACACCTCTCACTGGACCAGGGTGCCCAGAGCCCCATCCAACCTGGCCTTGAACACTGCCAGGGATGGAGAAGCCACAGCCTCCCTGGGCAACCTGTTCCAGGGTCTCAGCATCCTCTTTCTGCCTCAGATCTCATCTCAATCTCCTCTTTCAGTCTGAAGCCACTGGCCCTCATCCTGTCACAACAGCCCCTTCTCATAAGTCCCTCCCCAGGGAGGGACCCTTTTTTCCACCGTTTTAGCATGTGAAGCCTCAGCCATGGCACCGATGGCCTCACTCAGACTCACCAGTGCAATGTAGTTGCCCTCCCATGCTCTCTGTAGGCCAATATCAGCTCTGTGGCCCTTCAGCAATTCCATGGCAGCAACTTTGGCCCTCAGTTGAGGTAGGACTTCTGGTGGGACGCTCCGGATGAGTTCTCCTGCTCTCCACCTGCAACAAAGCACCCAGATCAGTCCCACAGTCCGCACCAGGCACTGAGAGGAGTAATTCTGCCCGGTCAGCACAACAGAGGCCCCCTAGACTGTAAATACCTGGAGGAAAAGCAGCCCTTCATTGCATTCGTCAAGCTGGAAACGTCAGCTCTCATTTTCAAGTCCTGTGTTATCTACTCCTAACAGATCTGGCTGGAACAGCCCCCATCCCACTCCCATCAGACACCAGGTGTCAAATCTGTTGGCAGTACAGTCTATTGCGAGCACATTTTTGGTTCATTTATGACAACCTTCTCCTTTAATAACTGAACGTGACCCTACAACTGAAGCCAAAGGAACTCAGCTATGAAACGGGGCAGGGTACCTTGTATCACACTGTAGCCTTCAGCAGCAACACCAAATCTCCAGGATTACTGCTACAAAAACTTTTAGTAGAGACTAGTTTACTCTACTTTTGTAGTTGTGATAACTGAGCTGATGGTGCAGACAGGACTCCACCCATCCAGGCTGTGGATGGCTTTCAGTAGACAGTGGGGCCAAAACCCAAGGCTGACTTGATCTAGTGCTGCTGGTAACCCACCTTCAAGCAGGTGGTTGGACTGGAGATCTCTGGACACCCCATGAAGCCAACATTTCTCTTGTTCAGAGACTTGGAATCAAAACTGCTTTGCCTACAAATTACCTGAGAAATCAGTCACTACTTTTTAGACACCAGGAGATCATAATAAAGGTATAAAATACCTCCTCTGCATAAAGAATGGGGGGAAATAGCAGAGCATTGTTTGTTCTGCTGCAGAAAGCCCTGATTTAGTACAGGCAGGCACAGAGAGTCCTTTTCTCTTCCCCTCATCTAACAGCAGCTGCTCTTGCAAAACCAACCAAAAAAGCCAGAAAAGGGCCAAGGAATGAAACACAATGGCCATGCTAAACCTCTGAAACAATAATCACGTGCCCAGTCAAGGCTACCAAAAGCCACTGTCACCCCTCTCTATGACACTCAGCTAATGTTCTCCAGCCTTCCATTCCCAACTTTCCAGAACAGGCAGTAGCTGAGCACTCCTCTAGCTCAGACTGAGAAGAACCACAGAATCCCAGACTGGGTTGGGTTGGAAGGGAGCTCAGAGATCAATCAATCCTAACCCCCTGCCATGGGCAGTGACACCTCTCATCACACCACAGTGCCCAGAGCTCCATCCAACCTGGCCTTGGACACTGCCAGGGATGGAGCAGCCACAACCTTCCCAGCCAACCTGTTTCAGGGCCTCAGCACCCCCCTAAAGGAGGGATTTCTGATTTCTGCCTCAGATCTCTGTTCAATCTCCCCTCTTTGAGCCTGAACCCAGCGCCCTTGTCTTATCACCAGAGTCCCTCAGACACAGCAGACAGGTTTTCCTCTGTACCTGTGATAAATGCTCTGCAGAGCCTCCTCGAAGCGGCGCAGCACTTTGGGTGGAGTGGGCCACTGCACGTGTTTGCCATAATCCTTCAACTGCCTCACGCTGTTGAAGCGCCGGGCAACCTCCTGGATGTAAGACTTCACTTTGTAGTGGCGGTAGTGCCGGAGGATGGTGAGGGCAGCTTTGGTTCTCTTGTAGCGCAGGCGAGCCAACGTGCCCCTCCACACCTGATAGAGGAGAAAGCTTTTAGGCATGAAGAGCAGAACAGGACATTTCTGTCTGTGCTGCTTCTGCACTGCTGAAATCCAGAAATACCTTGGTTTTATTTGAAAGGCAGTGACTTCTCTGCCCATCCCAGCCAATTATCACTGGGAAACCACCCAGTTTACCAGGGGATTGGAAACCAGTTAAAATTCTGATTACAACGTGATTGATTTGAAAACTGTTTGGAGAATATCCGTTGTGGCCTTGTGCTGCACACAAATACCCAAACTAAGTTGCATAGAGTCACTGAATGGTTTAGGATGGAAAAGCCCTTCAAGCTCCTTCCAGTCCAACCCTGACCCAAATTGTCCCATCCCACCCCAGACCCTGTCTCTGAGCTTCAGATCTCCAGGACTATGAAACACAGCCAGGGATGGCAATTCAACCCCCACCCTGGGCAGCCTGTGCCAAGGCCTGAGGGCCCTTTCCAGGGAGAAGTTCCTCCTCAGGGTCAACCTCACCTTCCCCTGGGGCAGCCTGAGGCCATCTCCTCTGCTCCTGTACCTTGCTCTTTGGGAGAAGAGACCAACCCCCACCTCTCTCCACCCTCCTGTCAGGCAGTTACAGACAGCAATAAGGTNGGTGCCCAAGCCTGACCCCAGTACTCCAGGTGTGGAGGAATCAGTGCTCAGTACAGGGGAACAATCACTTCTCTACTCCTGCTGGCCACACTAGTGCTGATGCAGGCCAGGATGTCATTGGCCACCTGGGCATCCTGCTGGCTCCTGTTCAGCAATGATCAATCAACACTCACAGGTCTCTTTCTGCTGAGCACATTCCAGCCACTTTACCCCCACCTGCAGTGTTGCACTGGGTTGTTGTGATCGAAGTGCAGGACCTGGCTCTTGGCCTTGTGAAAGCTCAAACAATTCTGGCTGACCCCAGCTCCATCCTGTCATCTGCTACCTGACTGAGGGTACACTCGATCCTCATCCAGACCATCAGTAAAACATGTTAAACAGGAGGGCCCCAGTACTGAGCCCTGGGGACATCACTTACTACCAGTCTCCTGTACCACCCCAACTTGCTGGATGGGAGGCCAGCACAGGCAGCACTGTGTCTGGGTTTCTCTTCCCAACATCCTGTGCATGGTGTCTCTCTGGACCCGGTGCAGCGCTGACACGAGTGTACATGGCTCCTGACTCCTGACTGAGGACCTCAGCAAAGCATCGGTAGCTCTGCCAGGCTGGGTGGGTTGGACTGGTTCCATTCCATAACCAGCGAAATGCAGATTCATCGGGGCTGACACACATACCCCTCAGGGATTCCTCGGCAGGTGTATGCTCCCTCCAACACAACCTGCCATGGTGAAGATGGCATTTTAGTTTTCTTGTAGGATGAAGGTAGAAGGCTTAGGAGCCTCTTGCATACAAAATGCTACGCTGCTCACTACGGGCCTCGCTGCAGAGTTTATTTTCCTCTTGAGGAACATCCCGCAGCATCACTGATGCATATCAAACCTTTTATTTACAGAAGAATTAATTAATTACCCGAGGCAATTTCCAACATGATATTCGTTTTCTGAAGCTGATGTCAAAGGTTCTCTTGACAGCTTCACTGATAATCCTGGTAGGAGGCTAAGGAAAACTATGTTCAGGCAGCAAAGTGGATGTGAGGGGCTGCTCTCATCTGAACACTCAAAATTCAGAGATGAAATACTGAGTCCCAAACCCCTCAAAAGCTGAAGACTCTTCTTCTAACCTCTGTCCAAGTAAACTCCCCTCATTCTCCTCTGGCCTCACTATCCTTGTTGGGCTACCTTCTGTTCACAGCAGACATGACCCATGTAGGTCTGGCAGAGCCTGGGGAGTCACCTGAACACCCCCTGCATCACTGGCTCCATACAGTACATTCAGAGTCTCACACTCTGCAGTAGAGTCAAGACTCTACCCAAACACCCAAGGTAACACTGAGTCCACCACTCCCACTTGTATTTTAAAGAGTCAAACCCACTCTACAACCCTACAGCCTCCAACACTTTCTACCAAGAGAGAAACTGGTCCTTGAAGCATGATGGAATCACCCCACACCCTGTGCTGTTCTGTGGCTCCTTCAGCTTGATGAAGGCCAAACAGAGCTGCTGAGTCCCCCATAGCTGAGAAGCAGTGGGAGGCCAGCACAGCCCTTCACTGTGTTGGATATCGCTGCTAGGAAGAGGAGGGAAATCATTCTGGACAGCAGAGTGGAGGAAAAGGAAGCCCAGCAAGCAATCAGGGATCAACAGTACAAGGTGACCGACGGCAACGCTCTCCTTACCAGAGCCCAGCCCCTGCTGGGTCACCCTCCGGAGGAGGCTGTGGGAACAGAGACTGTTTCCGCAGTTGAAGGGAAGAGCTGGGGCAGCGAGGCAGGACACGGGACAGCGAAGGGACAGGGAAGAGCAGGAAGCACAAAAAGCAGCGACTGCAACCACGGCCGAGAATCAGCGGCGCTGTACTGACCTGACAAATGAGACCAGAGGGAAGACACAGAACCAGTTAAACGGTGACCAGTGGGCTGGTAGTGACAATCTCAACTGTGCATGCACATCAATACCACACAGATCCCCTCCCTTCTTATTCTTTGAAATCATTAGACAGGCTGAGGGGAAGCAGCTTCCTGAGTATCCCATGTGCTGGGCTCAGCAGACATGATGGTTGCTATAGCTGATCGCAGCGATACCAGGATGCAGTTGTGCAAAGGGCATCATTGCTCCTGAGAAACTCGGGCATCCTGGAGGCACAAAGTAAAATCCCCTTGTGTCAGGGCTGCTTTAAACTGAATTTTTACATCTGAGGCCACACTGGCTTAACCAACAGTGCAGACCCCACAGAATTATCAATGAAGAGCACAGAATTGACCACCTCAAAAGCAATAAAGTCTTTTGTGCCCCATTTGTAAAGACAAGTGCAGAAGACTTGGACCACACGAGACATTTAGACACTGACTGGAGTGTGGCGAAACACCCCCTGAGGAACATACCAACAGCAAACAGGATAAGCTGGGCAAAACCCTGCTGCCAGCTTCTTGGGTTTTAGTTTAAGAATAGAAATGGGGAACAAAGGGGTCCTGGGGGCAGCCAAACAGCCTCCTGAGTGCTACAAAGGCTCTCAAGAAAAGAAGGCGCACGGTACATTTGTGTCAGCTGCTAAAGCCTCTGCAGAGCTTCATCCTGACACTTTTCCCCCAAAATGTTTTGAATTGGTTTTAGAGCCAGAACAAGGGGCTTGATTTTGCTTCCCTGAGACTGACGCAGACACACTGTGGAGGGTAGTCTCTTGCTGTGGTTATTCTTCTCACCAGGCAGACACTGGTGGAACAAAGGCTATGGAACAGATTGCCCCGATGTTGTCTCAGCTGCATCGCTGCTGGAATTGGCTGCACAGTGAGGAGAGTCGCCAGCACTTCAAACAGCCACCCTTCCAAATCCAACTACTCAGCCCAGGCTTGGCCCTGGGCTACACCAGCAGGAAGCCCTTAACGAAGAGCACATCCTGGGATTCGAACTGGGAGACCTCACACCCCCAGTGAGGACCAACAGTGGCACCTCCCAGAAGTTAGCAGAAAGCCCAAGGTAAGAACAAATGGGGTGTAAAAACTTGGTAAATGAATGAGTTTTGTCCAGCTGGATTGGTCTCTATCCAAGCACAGGGCTCCTTTCTGCACCAAGCAGCCTATGGGTCATGCAGAGCTGCTTGTTGCACTAGCTGGCTCTTCCAGAAACACGG
Source organism: Upupa epops (assembly GCA_013397515.1). Lineage (NCBI taxonomy): Eukaryota > Metazoa > Chordata > Aves > Bucerotiformes > Upupidae > Upupa > Upupa epops. Next base: position 23,087 of record VZRI01006409.1, on the reverse strand, counting down.
ACCCTTGTATGCAAGAAGAGGGGAAGGACATTGAAACAACAGTCTCCTTGTTCAGCAGCCCCTTGGTGCTCTGCATTGTGTAGTTGTCAGCAACAGATCAGAACCACAGAGAGGATGAATGAGGGGGATGGTTCTCTCCCAACACATCCCTCTCTCAGGCCTGGACATTGGCATAGCCTCAATGTACCTTGCTGATTGAATCTTCCCCCTCCAATTCACTACTCAAGAGCATGAAGCACAGTAGAATGAAATTTAAAAGTCAGATTTCTATGACTAAGTGTGGGACAGGACCTAACAGACTCTCCTGTTCTCAGATCCTGTTCGATGCTGGAGGACAATGGCAGAGACATGGCCAAATGAGAGCTCCCTGCCAGAACCCAGCAGCTCTGTGTATCCACGGTTCTGCTGCTCCTTGGCTCCCTGTACCCAGGACAGTGTCCAAGGCCTGTTCTGTTGTCGCTCGGAGAGAAGTCAGCAGCTCACAAGCATCACCCTGCTGCAACTCATCAGCCACTGAGCAGCTTTCAGCTCCAGCCTAACTCAAACCACACACCAGTGGGCTGGATGCTCTGGCACTGGTGGCAGCAGATCCTGCAAGGAGGATGAACTCAGCTGAGCCTTGCCAAGCCTTGCACCGCTGCTCCCCCAGGCAAGACTAAAGTGATACCTCCTTCCACCTCCCCTGCCTTTCACTCCTGGTTAACTTGAGGGTAGAGCTAACCCTGCCCCCACCTGACCTCTGGAGAATGCCCTGAAGTCTCCTGAATCTCCAAATCTGACAGGGAAACAAAGACCCAAAAGCTGAGTCCCTCTGTCTTTCAGGAGAAATCAACGCCTGGGCAGAGCAAACCTCAAATAAGAGTGACACTGCTGGAAAGGCTTCAGAATGAGCTCGAGCCATCAGCCTTCTTCCACCTCCAAATCCCAACCAGGAGAGGCAAAACTCCCAGCCAGGAACAGCCACACCAGAGCGTGTGCCAAGGACAACAGGTACAGGATACCAGGAGGATCTGGCAGCATCCAGGAGATGAGAAGGAGCTGATGACTGCAGGACACAGGGACACGTATGGGTATTGCGGTGATGAAGACTGGGGAGTGCTGGCAGTAAGGAGGTGATGAGAAGTGACCGTCATCACGGTGGGGTGTCACTGGAGCAGGACAAAACCAGGGGACAGGCTGCCAGAAAAGCTTCTCTGGGGACCATGTTCAATGGGAAGTGAAGAGCAGACTCCAAAGCGATCAGTGTTGTCATCAATTAGTGCAGTGCCTAGTGCCCAAGCAAGAGTCAGAGACAAAGTGCAGGACATGCTGTGGAATACTGTCCTCTATCAGAAGAGCTGCCCAAGGGGACAAGGCAGGGCAAGGTGGAGGAAGGAAGGAGGAAGGAAGAATTCTGTGATCCTGTGATCCTGTGAAGGGGAATAACCAGCAGCTCCACAATGTGTGGATGCAGGGAAGGGGCCGTGAGCAATGGATTCAAGAGCAGAGACAATGAAAGAAGAAAAAGGAAATGGTTTAGGCTTAAAAAAAACAACCCCCAAAACCTAACAGGGACCCAACAACATCCTCCCTAGCCAATCCTCACCCACAGTCTCCCCTCTCTTTCAAAGGACACAGTGATGCCTCTGCCTTTGCTTGGACCTCCTGAAGGTCAAGTGAAGAAAAATTAAGAAAGCAAGTGGAGGGCTCAGAGGATGGGTAGAGAGAAAGGAAAAGGTTGGCAAACAACATATGAACATCCCAAGACATCCAGTCCAAACTCCTGAAAATCACGGAGGAGCCAGTGAGGCAGAAATGGCCACTGGGACCATGAAAAGCTTCAGACAAGAAAGATCCTCTTGCACAGCTCTGGGTGCTTGGGGTTCCCCCAGACAGAATGGGAGCTGCTGTGGCAGCTTCTGAAGCTGGGACTTGCACAGAAGAAACAGAAACACAGAATCAAGTGAACCCCCCCCCACTGTCAATCCAGTCTTGGGGAGGAGATGTTAGGAAGTGACCTGAGCAGAACAACTTGGGGTGCTGGTGGATGAGAAGCTGGCCAGAAGCAGAGTGCACTGGCAGCCCAGAAGGCCAGTCGCATCCTGTGCTGCATCAGAAGAGCGGCCAGCAGGTCGAGGGAGGTGATTCTCCAGCTCTACTCCACTCTGGTGAGACCCCACCTGGAGTACTGCGTCTAATTCTGGAGCCCTTATTACAAGAAGGATGTGGATGTGCTGGAGTGAGTCCAGAGGAGGGCCACGAGGATGATCAGAGGGCTGGAGCACCTCTCTTATGAGGCTGGACTGAGAGTTGGGGCTGTACAGTCTGGAGAAGAGGAGGCTCCGAGGTGACCTTATTGTGGCCTCCAGTATCTGAATGGAGCTACAGAAAAGATGGGGAGGGGCTTTTTAGGATCTCAGGTAGTGACAGGACCAGGGAGAATGGAGCAAAGCTGGAGATAGGGAGATTTAGACTTGATGTGAGGAGGAAGTTCTTCACTGAGAGAGTNGGGCACTGGAGGGGGCTTCCCAGGGGCTTTGTGGAGTCTCCTTCTCTGGAGATGTTTGAAACCCACCTGGATTCGGTCTGGATGATCCTGCTGTGGTAGGGGGATTGGACTGGATGATCTTTTGAGGCCCCTACCGATCCCTAATGATTCTATGATTCTATTACCTGATGGAGGGGTGCCAGAGGAGGCCACAAAAAATGATCAGGGGCTGGAGCCCCTCTGCTCTGGGGACAGGCTGACACGCTGGGGTTTTTCAGGTGAAGAAGATAAGGCTCTGGAGGGACCTTATAGCAACCTTCCAGTCCCTGAACAGGACTGTTTCCAAGGGGCTAGTTTCCAAGGCCTAGTGGGATAGAGGGAGGGGCAGTGGTTTCCCAATAGAGAAGGGCAGATGGAAATCGGCTGTTAGGAAGTTCTTTAGCGGGAGAGGGGGTGAACACTAGAACATGTTGCCCAACAAGGGACTTGAGGCTCCATCCCTGGAACTATTCAAGGGAAGGCTGGACAAGACTTTAGGCAACCTGATCCAATTGAGGGTGTCCCTATTCCCTGCAGGGGGGCTGGACTGGATGCCCTTTGGAGGTGCCTTCCAACTCAATTCATTCAATGAGTCTTTGATTCTATGAATCACAGAATCATTAAGGTTGGAAGAGGCATCCAAGATCACCAAGTCCAACCATCAACCCAACCCCACCCTGTCCATACAAAAGTTCCCCCAAACCTGGAGCCACAGTTGACCTGGAGTCTGTTCTGGAGTCTATTTGATTCACATGAATTTGCATTTCAATTTAATAAGACAAAATTCAGAAGAATGGAAAAGGAGATCTGGACACCCCTTCAGAATCAGCTGGAAACCTCAGGGAGCTTGTAGCAAAGTACCTAAGATTAAAGAAACCCATCACCTTCACAGAATCCTCTATATCCTACATCCTCTGTAGCCATCAAGCTGTTCTGCACTGCCCTGCCTGCTGTTCCCCAGCTTCCCACTGATAAAAGAAAAAGATTTAAGAAAAAATTAAAGGAAGAAATGAAACCGATCAAACAGGCTCTGCAGAACCCAAGGAAAAGCAGAGCAGATAGGGTGGGCCTCGGGTGCTGAGCTGGCCTCATGTTCCATGGAAAAAGGGATAATCTAGATTTGACCTAGATGCTGCAATCTCAGTGACTGCAGAAGTAAACCCAGAGAGCTCCTGAGCTGAACACAGAGCAGGCAAACAAATGCCCAGAATTCAGCCAATAAGCCATCTCCTCTAAATTAAACACCAGCCTTGCACTTCTGAGCAGTTCTGCAAGCAGCTAAACCTTGGAAAACTGTTTCATGCTTGCTGGAACCCAGCAGCCCTTCTCTCATGAGGCCTCCTTTGCACCAGCCTCAACTGGCTCATGATCAATATTCCATGCTGCCCCAGGACAAGGTGCCCTCTGGGCAGCCAAACTGCAGAGAATAAACCCTAACCTGGCTAGAAACTCGCACAGGCATGAACCCTCCCGCTCGGTTTAAAGTCTCTCCACCAGCAAAGGCTATTAAATATTTAAGCTGACAGTGCGGGGCGGCAGCCACGTGCAGCTCTGCCACGGGCTCCTGCGAGACACTGCGGCTTCTTTGAGTACCCTAGCCTGACGTGAGCTTTAATTAGCTTGCTCCTGATTGCCTTTGGAAGGGGTCACCCCCTGCACAGCACAGCGCTGACAGAGCAGCAGATACTCATGGGCAGCAGATACTCACGGGCAGCACCCACCAGGTACCCCTCCTCCTCCATTTGTGATCTGCTTTTCCCAGTTCCGTTCAGTTTAGACCCCACAGAAGGTCTGAGGCAAACAAATGAGCTGAGATCAAAGGCTCCCCAGTTTAGCAGAGGACTGAAACAGTGAGTGGGAAGAGCTGCTTCATTTCCTAAATGCTGTTTTGTCTTTCCCCATGAGTCAGCAGAACCACATTCACCGTGTCGCTCTGCTCCAGAGGAGCAACACTGCACGAGCTAGGAACGAGCGACGGTCCCATTCAGCGATTAATTACATCACACTAACGAGAGAGCGACCAAGAGTAAACAGGGGATTTATCAAAGGGCTGGTGGCTCTAAGTGAGCTGCTCACAGGAGAATCGCCTGTGAGCATGTGACGTGCTGAATGCACAGTCCTACCAGAGCTGGGCTGGGATCCTCCTGCTGCTCCTTATGCTGCTCAGCAATGGCCGCAGCAAATGTCACACTGTGGCTCCCAACTTCCTTCCAGCTCAGCCGCAATGCCCCAGGGCAGCTCTTTGCCAGCCTCCTCATGAGGAGCTGTCATGGTCCACGCGGTGCCCTCAGCAGTGCTGGACAGGTGGTCCCCTCTGTCCTGACACAGGGCAGCCCATCCCTCATCACGGCTGCTGTCTATTGAACCTCTGGCAGTGACCTGGGAAGGAAGATGCTGGGAGAAAGGAGGGAAGTTTGTATGAGCAGATGGAGAGAGCTGCCACAGCACCAGCATTTGTGAAGCAGAAAGCCACCAGAACAAGGCTGCAGCAAGAACCTTGTGTCATCCCATGAAAATTGCAGGTGGAGCTTTTCATGCTGAAGAATCCCAAGAGAGGCTACTTCCACCTGACAGTATTTTCCTGCTGGGAAAGACTGTGAGGACAACCGAAATCACGGAACCACCCCCTGATACGGAAAAGGTGACCACGCTGGGACAGTGCTCTGTGGGAAGCGAGGACTGAGAGGGATGTGACACAGTCCTGAGCAAAGTCCTGCCTTGCTGGTACAGGAGCAGGTGGCCATCAAGTGAAGCTGGCAGATGCCAGGCCCCAAACAAGCAGTACCTCTCCAGGCTGTGGCTGGCTGACCTTGCCAAAGGTGGCTACACAACCTGAAAGTTGGTGGCAGGAGGCTTTGCCGTTGGGATGAGGAATGGGCTTTCCAGTGTCAGGACATAGGGCACCGCCAGTCCAGCACTGCCTAGGGCACTGTGTGGACCAGCTGAGGCTTCCCTGAATACATAACCCCAGGTCATCCCAAGCCCAGCTGTCTCCAGGGTCCAGGAACTGTTCAGGAGAGGTACGAGGCACACGTGTGCTGCTCTTCTCTTGAGGCTTCACCTGGAGTCACGGCTGTGGTCCCCACAGACCTTCAGTCTGATGCTGCACAGCAGTTGCTGTGGTTCAAAACCCACAACAAGAGGGTGAGGGTGCTGAGAAGAATTCAGCTCTGCTGATGTCTCTGAAGCTGGGACAGCAATCTTCTACCATATTCTCTGTGATGCTGGCAAGAGGCTGGGGGAAGAGTTTGGAGGTTGGGGTTGTTATTGTTTTTCTCCCCACACTCAGGAGAGTTAACAAACCCAGTGATTCCAACAGCTGTGAAGCTCAAGGTCTCAGAGTGAGACACAGGAGATCTGGATGAAGCAGTTACTCCATCACACACATAGTGCTGGGCCATGGGTGCAAGCAGTGATGCTTGTACAGCAACCTCTGCCCTTACTCAGGAATAACTGGCGATTGGCATTGCTTGGATCAGAGCAGGCTTTCACAGCATTTCCTGGAGGAGGAAGAATGTAAGAAGCACAAGCACAGCACGGACACCTTTTCTGTCAGCACGAACCTGGTTGCAGAGCTAAATAGCCAGAAAACAGCTTCTTTTTCTAGTTTGTTTGTGGGGTTTTTTGTCGCTTTGGTGCTTTTTGGATGCATGGGTGGTGTTTGAGATTCTCTAGGAGTAGACAAGTGATGTTAATGGCACAAGGCAGATGAGCAGCAGAGCAGAAGCAGGAGGATCAGTTGGGGATCAGCTCAGCCCTGCTAGCAAGTGGCTGCATGAGATTCTTCATTTCA
>VZRI01006409.1:176-16723 GCA_013397515.1 Upupa epops | reverse complement strand
CTGCCCTTTTCCAACTTCAAACCAGGACCCCTCGTCCTATCCTTCCCTCCCTTGGGAACAGCCTTCCCCAGCCTTCTGAGAGCTCCTTTCAGATTCTCTGTAAAGTTCTGCGTAGCACCTGTGAGCTCCTTTGGAAGAAGCCACTGCCTCTCTTTTCACAGTTTCTCCTCACTGAAGCCCCTCAAGATCAAACCCTTGGTTCACACCGCAGATCCTCATTGAATTCCTTGCCCTCGGGCTGGTGAATGCCTTGAGTGTGGATGACAAAGGCACTGCTTCACCTTTTATTGGGGTCACTGAACCAAACGCCTCATCAGATACCACCCTCCGGTCACGATCTGGTATGAAAGTGCTGCCTGTCAGAGCCAAAGCTGCCCCTTGTGGTTCAGACTCCCCTGCGCCCTGAGCTTCAGGTACTCGTGGGGACAGAGAAGAAAGGACAGGTGAAACATTAAATGATGACAAGGCAGCTATGGTTCTCTTCCCTTTGCTCCTCCTTGCAGGGCTGGGGAACGTTGCCATAGTGACTGGAGCTGCGGGGCTGAGCCACAGCTCTCCCCGAATCATCCACATCGGCCAGAGGATGGACATGCTGTAGCCGCTCAGACAGGCTGAGACAGCCATGGCAGGTCCTGCTGCCCGGAGGGCTCCCGTGCGCTGCGATTTCTGTCTGTGGAGATGCTGGGCTGCGATGTCACTGCAACTCCCGCTCCCTCGGGAGCAGTTTAGCGCTGCGATTCCCATGTGCAGCTGTACTGCTTTGATAAAATGACACTGAAATAGGGCACTAAATTATATTGACAAGACACATCAGCTCTGCATGCCGCACGTGCTGCCTGCCTGGGCTCTCTGCTCTTGAACAAAGCGCTGCTCTGCAAAGCTAATGAACGTGTGGGAATGCTTCCAAGGGCAGAAAAAAGCAGCAGTTTTATGGCAGCTCGTCTGGATTTTAGTTCTTTATTTTTAGCATGAACACGAGAGCCACTCTGTTTGCTCTCACCCAGACCATCACACACAGGTACAATAAATTAGCTCAAACGGAAAGAGGAGTGACGGCTTCAGCTGGGGCTTCTCAAATGACCAACGGGGTTGTCTCCAGCAGCGGCATCTCCACTGCCAGATGGGTTTGCTAATAGTGGACACAGCTCTCGTTGCTAAATTCTGCTGGAGCCAGCCAGTTGCCACAGTGAAATGGCAGTACATCTGCTTGGTGATTCGGTCTGGGCTGAAGGAAAATGATAGCCTGGGGTCTGGCTAATGTTTTATCACAGGAGAAAAGGGAGTGCTGAGAAAAAATCTAACGGAGAAGAGATGCAGGAGAACTGGAATAAAAGAAAGTGGAATTTTCTAAACTGGAAGTTGGGGGTTGATTCCATTAACAAAGTCAGGAGCACCAAACACTTCCTGTCCTTAAACAAAGGAGGCAGCACTGTGTGAAGGGTTAGGGGTTGCTCACATGATGAAGCTCTTAAGAAAATCACTGCAACTCTTCTGGAAAGTCCTGTGATTTATAGGGGAGCACTGAGGCACAGGACATTCATCACTAGGTGAGAGGATGGAGATGTAAAACCAGCAAGGAACACAACAGCCAAATGCAGATTCTCCTGCCATTTCAAATCGTTCCTGCGCAAAGGAAAACGCTGTTGGCCCCCAGCCCACAACCTGCTGCTTTGAAGTCTGCATCTTAGATCCTCCCGCAGTTGTGATTGCACAGTGCCTGTTGTCACAACACCTTTCATCCCTCCAGTCGCCTTTTCCCATTCCTAAATTCAAATCTGAGGGGCTCCAATGCAACACAAGAATCAATGATTTAAAAAATAAAACGGAACCAAGTGAATCCCTCTCTCACTTTCCTTCCAGTTGGAGCCACAGGTGGCCTCACCCAGCCTCCCCTCAGAACTAACATAAGGCAAAAGGATCAAGAATTCCATTTTCATGCCAGCTTTTAATAAGCGATTGGAAGGGAGCTGAGAGCAGAGATTATGATCCAGGCAGAACCGCTCTGGTGATGGCAGAGCACAGCGAAGGCCTCTTCACATCCTCACTGTGATTTCAGTTTTTATTGTGTTGACTGTTCTTTCTCAGCACTGCCAGTCTCTGAGTGCCCATCTACCGGCAGCGGGGCAGGGCTGGTCAGGAGGGATCCCCCGCACAGCTCCAACAGACAACTCAGAGCACAACCAGAGCAAGATAGAAAATTAAAGATCTCAAGTATTTTCCAGCCAGTTTGAGCACTGTGCAAGGTACCCAGCTACAGCCCCAGCACAGCCTCAGCTTTTTGATGATGAGTTCTTTGCTTCCTAATGATTTGTTCATGTTTTCTGTCTGTAGTTGCAAGTTTTGGGACTCTGAAAGCTCTTCTCCATCTCTGCTGAGCATCTCAGAGGCTGCTTGAAGACTCAGCCAATATGACCAGAGATCCAGTGAAGAGCAGTGGGATTCAGCCACAGAAAAGAAGCTCTGGCCATCCAGTTGTCTTTAAAGTCTTCAGTACCTTCAGCACTTGAGAAGGAGCTTTATGGAGAAAAGCCCCAAAGATCTCTCATTAGGTAAATTACTCACTAGAGAGCTTTCCGAGAGAACAAAAAGCTGGCTCCACCTGTCCTACCTTCTCTACTTTGTGCAGAAGAGAAAGACTCCTCCATGTAGACCTGTTACTCCCTCTCCACTCCAGGGAGAGGAAAAAATCAGGGAGGGAGGTTTGTGAAGCCACAGGACAACATGCACTGGGTTTTTGTTGACATATGGCCATGAAAGAAACCCCAAAGCACTGCAGCTGTTCCAGACAGTATCCAGCACAGGCAGTGCCACACCAATCTACTCTCCTCACAGAGCCAGAGCCCATCCACTGTTTCTAACCAGGTAGCAGAGGCAAAAAAGCCTTTAGCTCTGCTTTCCTCCAAGGCTGCTGAGCCCAGGCCAAATCACAGCCCATACTGTGACATCTGCAGTTTCCATATAAGGGGAAAGGAAGGGTCAGCAAACCCAAATCCCAAGGTGACAAAGTTATGCCTCACATCGTATGCTGGATTCTGTCTGAAGGAGGAGCTCTGGTGCTCACTCTGCAGAGACATCGTCTGCTCTCACCCCACAGATGGGCTGTGTCTCTGAAATGATTATTCAGTAACTTCAGTCTGCAATCAGGTCACCTCCCCATTCCTCAGAGGTTTAATACGAAAACAGGAGTCACCTGAGAGCAAGATGCCCCCCACCCCCAGCTCTACTCTACAAGGAACTCATTAGCTTGTGGGAAGAAAGAGAGACTCCAGGCCTGACACAGTGAAATTGCCAAATGTGTGCCAAGGCAAGCCAACACGCTTCCAAAGGCGGCTGCAGACTGGGGAACCACTCCTAAGAAACAGAGGGAGCTGCTGAAAGTGCAATGGAGAGTCCAGAAAATCCCAGCAGAGGTGTAGGAGATGCCCCACAGATCAGCCCCATTCGCTCCAAAGAATAAGGCTTTGGCAAAGTAAACTGCCAGCCCCAGCTGCCCTAGAAGGAGATGACAAGCAGCCCGAGGAAGCTGCTGTGAAGCTCATCAGCAGGACAGGCAGAACTGCTTGGAAAAGGAAAGAAAACACTGAAGCCCAGAGCCCCGAAACAGGCAGGTCCTGCCCCACCTGCCTGCGTTTGGTGTTTCCAGAAAAACTAATCACACACATCAATCGGGAACGTACTGCAATGCTTCTGCGCTGAGCAAACACCAACAGAGAGATGTTACTCTGGACGTGACACTGTCTCCTGCCATACTGGTCAAATGGGTTTGTTTTTCAGAAAGGGAATCAGCTCAAACACAATGTAAACACCAGGAATGGGACTGTTCCACGCAACCTCGGAAGCTTGTGATGGGTACAACCCCCAACTGACTAAGTTTGGAAGGGACCTTGAAGATCATCTACTCCAACCTCCCATTCTCTTCAGGGTCCTACTCTTGACCAGAAGTGGTTCAGTCCGTCAGGCTGAGGCAGCCTGCACAAACCTGTGTGAACTGCCCAGTGCAGGCTCTTCCTCTGTGAAGGTTTCCTCCATCAGCAGCTGCTGTTTCTGAGAGGGTTTCAGAAGTTCCTGGTTACCAAGTTCCAGGAGCACAAAGGAAAAAGACACTTGGAGAAATCCCTTTCTAGAAGGGTAGAAGCTGTTAGCATTCCCTGCCAGGGCAGAGCCAGGTGCACCATCTCATGGCTGGGGAAGTCAGAAGTTGCTGCTCTTCACTGGACAGGTGACCCCCCACCAGCTTCCAAGCAAGTCCTAAACCCAGTGCTTGGGGTTTTTCCCCTCTGGCGTTTGATGCCTTTGAGGTTACAAAACCAGCTTCTCAATGGTTGCTGTGGTCCCAGAAACCATCTAAATCATTGAGGAGGGAGCCAAGTACCAGCAAATTCCTGTAACTCACAAGTTACCTCCATGCACGTGGTTTGCCCTGAAATCACAAAATGTGGCTGTATTTATCCTAAGGGTAAATCCAGGAAGACCTCGCACTTGAATCCCACATTCAGAGAGGAAAGACAGAGCCTTAGGTGTCTCACACTTTGCAGTGTTGTTCTGAGAGCTGTCTTGCCCTCTGTTCCCTTTCCACTGGAGCTGCTGGTGCAGCATTTTCCCTGTTGCTGAGCAGTAACTCCTCATTTCACACCAGCAGAGCCCAGCCCCGCACGGAACAGCAGGGAAAGGGATTTCCACTTCTGTGCACACCACCCCGTCCTGTATCCCACAGCTGGATGTTGGGGTTTGCACAAATAGGGATGCTGAACGTTCAACACAGCTCCATGCACGAGCAGCTGCCCCAGGCCCTGTAAGCTGCAGCCGGTGCTGACATAAGGGATACCACTGAAACAGAGCTGTGAGGCAGGGATTTCACACAGGTCCTGACAAACACTCAACAACATGGTGAGGGAAACCACACCTTGCACCAGAAAGGACTCTGGGACAATGCTCACTTGAGAATCTTGTTCCTCCTCCTCCTTACTGGCCTCCAGACCAGTTTCCTTTCCCTGTCTCTCTTCTCACTGTCTTCCTCTCTCACTCCTTTCCCTGCATCCCCAAGAGTTTCTCCAGTAGCTGGTGTTTGCCAACAACTGTGGATCCACCACCCAACTTGGACCCACAGGAGCCTGTCCCAACACCCCTCGTGCATCACTCTCACACCTTCACCAAAAGAAATGCCCCTCAGCTCCTAGGCAGCCTGTGCTCACTGAATAAAGAGCAAGGCTTTTAAAAAGGAGCAAACTATCTTACAGGTCCTACAGATAATCACACACAGCCAGATTCCAGTGCAGCTAGGAGAGCCCTACTGCAAGAGCTCTAGAATAATTAACCAGCCTGCTGTGCAGACTTGAGCTCATCTTCTGCAACTGAGCCTGCAAAGGGAGCCAAGGTGTTTTAAGGAGCTTGAACTGAGTTTTTTGTTCACAGTAAAGTGAGCTTTACCTTCTGCAGGAAGAGGACAATCCTCACAAGCATCTTGGCATGCAGCTCCTCCAAGGTGAACAGAGTGCGAGGTGTGCGGATGAAGATCTTGGTCTTGCCATAAGCAACATCATGCTGAAAGCCGTGACACTCAATGAGCTTCTTCACAGCATCTTTGTCCGAAGGGAGGCTGTGGTTTGGCCAAGTGAATTCTGAGATCATCTTGTACCTGCAATTACAAGGTGAGGTTTGAGGATCTAACCTTGTGCTCTCGGCCAACCTTCAGCACTTCCTAGAAACAATGACAATCTAAATCCTCACAGAACTGACTGTAGACAGCAGAACCTCAAGACATCTTGAGGATGGAATCATCATCCACAAAATCAAAGGAAAACTCCTTTGTGAGACACTGAAACCCAGCTACTGTGAGGAGATCACATTATCAGCACCAAAGCGATAACACCCAAGAGACCTCCCTGTTGTCTTCCTGCAGGTCTGGCAGTTCCATTATTCACACTCTCAGCATTTTATTTCCATTCTTGTGAGGCCTTGGCTGGTACTTGACATCAGAAGGCAACTGCAATCAACTGCTTTGTCTGAAAACCCAAAGAATTCTGCAAATAATGTTGTCAGTGGATCTTTCTGGTCACCAGTTGTAACAACCTGCTTCTTCCCAAAGAGCAGAGAATGCACAGTTAGAGCAACCCCCATGACAGTTTGAGTAACCTCCACCATGGTTAGAGCAAACACAGCATCACAGAATGATTGAGGCTGGAGAAGCCCTCTGAGTTCATCCAGCTCAGCCCAGGAGCTGACATCACCCCGTCAGCCACACCATAAGAGGTGCACTAAGAGGTGCAGCCAGGCTGTCCTTCAACACCTCCAGGGATGGGGGACTCCTCCACTGCCCTAGGCAGTTCATTCCAGACTCTGATCCCCCTTTCCATGAGGAAGGGCTTCCTAACATCCAACTGAACCCTCCCCTGTCAGCTTCAGGCCTTGCTCTCCCATCCTGGTGGTGGTTGCCTGTGAGAAGAGCCCGAATCCCCCCTGACTACAACCTCCTTTCAAGGAGTTTTAGAGGGAGAAGGTCCCCCCTGAGTCACCACCATGGTTTGAGCAAACACAACGTCTGCCTTCACTGCTGCTCCATCATTCCCTCCCATACTTCCTCTCCAAATTGTCTTTTACCCCTTTACTCAGAGAATGCAGATTGGAACCACGTCCACTACAAATCAACACAGGACTAACGGGATCAATCCCAGCTCTCTGAAAGATTTACCAGCCTCACAAAGTGCTGATCAGGCAGAAATGTTTGCAAGGATCAGCTATGAAAGTTCCATGAGAGATTTCTGGACATCACCAAAACCCTAACAGCCACCTCCACTGTTTCATGGCCAAAATAAAACAGTCAGGCGGCAAAACTCAACCTCTTCTGTATTCAAATCCCCCAGTCCAAGGCAGACAGTGATCTCCGTACTTCAGAGACTGAGAATTCTCAGCTCCTCTTCAAGGGATGCAGCAATAAACCTTTTTTTGTAGTGAGGAGTGGCTGCACCTCAGGGACCCTTAAACAGCCTCAAATTAGGCTGGATGGGAATTCATTGCTCTGTCAGCCTCACTCACCACATCAGCCTTTCTGAACAAGCCACTTAGAACTGGAGCTGTGCGCTGGATACAGCATCGCGTGAGGGTTAGAGCAACAGCCCAGTGATCCTACTGATGCGTAAAGCAGATGCATTAAACACCCTGCTTGGGTTCACAGCAGACGGTTCTGTTTATCCCAGGCTGGCAGAAGTGTTCTGTCTCTCTGACACACGGTGCTGCAGGACAGGAACATTTCACAGGGGCATCTCTTTCCTGTTCTCATCAGGAAAATGTTCCTGCAATAATTCATTCACTGGGAAACTCTTCCACCTTGGGACATTCACATTGGAAAGCAAAGAAGAGGCAGTGAGGTAGAGCGAACCCACGGTGTTGGATGGGGACAAGGGGTGAAATGTCACAGAACTGGAAACTGCCCCCAAGAAAACACAGTTCTCTCCCTCCTTCATCACAGCTTCAGGGCTATGGCTGTTAAAGACGTCCTCCCAGTGCCAGGGTGGTGGGGTTGGTGGTGGATTGTCATGGTCATCCCTGCATCCCTCTCATGGACATCATGGTCACCTCCTGTCCCTTTTATGAACATTGTGGTGGTCCCTCTGTCCTTTTTGTGGAACATCATGGTCACCCTCTGTCCCTTTCACAGAATGTCATGGAAGTCATCCTGTCCCCCATGTTCCTCCCTGCACGTGCACTGCAGTGTCAGCAGCTCCTTCCCCGCAGCAGGGAACAGGCCGTGGATGCCACAGCAGGTCAAAATCCCAACCTCACTGCTAATTATAGCCAGGCAGAACCCAAAATAAATCCACTCGCTGACACCACAACCCTTCCCCTCTCCTGCCCAGAGATCCTGACAGCTGTCAAGGTCACTTCTTCGTGAACCAGCCATTCCTGCACCACCTGGATTTCTCCTTCTCTGTCCTTAGCTGCAGAAACAGCTGGGATGCAGGAGGGTGCGACAAGTGATGCCAGAACGCAGGGAAACTCAGGAGCCAAGAGTTTTGGGCGTCACTAAATGATGACGGTTTAATGAAAAGCATTGGGTATGCACATGGAGTGGGGTCACCCCCTCCTCTCACCACTGGTTCACGGCGGTCATGGTGTCCTTCACTTGCCCTACTTAATGCTGCCTGGAAATAGGCCTGTGGATGCCTTCACGGGGAAAGGGTTGGGTTACCCTCATACGCGGCAGATGCCTCGCAGGCGCCGATGGGGCCCCTGCCCCACACACAGACCCCCCTCTGAAATCCAATCCCCTTCTTTTTGACAGTAAGTTCTATATTGAACCAAAAGCGTGAATCACGTCTGCTGAAGACACGAGGTCCCGACACAGCTTGTGCAGCTGGAGCTGCCCAGTGACCACAGGATGCCTCTTGGTCCAGTGAAAAAAATACTGAGATCTTACATTCAGAGAATCACAGGCTGTGTTGGGTTGGAAGGGACCTCCAGTCCAACCCTCCTATACCAAGCAGGGCCATCATTCACCAGACCAGGTTGCCCAGAGCCCCATCCCACCTGACACTGAATGTCTCCAGGGATGGGGCCTCCACTCCCTCTCTGAGCAGCCTGGTCCAGAGATCCCTCACCCTCAATTCAACAACTTTTTCCCAATGGTTCTGTTTCCTTAATGGTTTAGGTTGGAAGGGACCTCATTCCGTCCCTCTGCAGGGAGGAGGTGGCAGGGCCACCTCTCACCAGTTCAAGTGCTCAAAATACAGTGTCCAATGATTACGCTGTAGATGTGCAATCCAACACAGCTCTGCACCCTGCAGCTGCAACCACTATTTCTGGTCTTAATCTCACAGGAGCTCATCAAATATTTGTTAAAAACAAAGCAGCTGCTGATACTAACAGTAACTACTGAAACGTGAGGAGTGAAGTGGAACCAATTCCCCACTCTAACCATGGCACAACACTGAAGAGAAGTGATCGACAGCCCCACAGGGTGGTTTCAGTTCACCAGACGCTTTTGTTCCACATCAGGAATCATGAAATACTGAGGCAAATCTCCACCATCGTGAACAGCAAATGATCTTCTGGCAGCACTTTGTTTCTAGCCTGTGACACGCCACCTGCCTGAGCAGTTTCTTCTACCCTCAGAGCCTTTCCCTCCCCTGATTCAGTAACAGAAATGAAAATCAATTGACTGTCTCATCAGCAGAGGTTGGGGTTGGAGCTCCCAGGCTGATTCACCGGATCTGTAGGACTGATTTCAACACAAACCATTTGATTTGTCCTGGGTCTGGGAGGAATTAGGGGGGCAATAAGTATCACCCCCACATGTTAATGGGGTTATGGTTCCATTCCTTCTTCAGATTCAACTTTCAAAGGGCAGAGGTCTGCTCCTGCATAGCCGTAGCGTCACCGTGCGCCATCGAGCTCTCCCAAGACACACAGCGTCTGTCTGCCTCTTGCCACAGCAATTAGCCAGTGAACAGAGAGAAAACAGCAGCTAATTAGCTCTGGGTTTGGGGTTGTGCTCTGGGGAAGGGCCTCATTACACACTGCTGCTGCAGACAGTAACACAGCAAATGCATCTGCACAGAAAAGGAGCTGAGTCTGAAAGAGCTCAGCACCCCCTCTGAACACATCTGCTGCCACTAACCAAGTGCAACCGGCGTCACTGAGAGACCCGAGCTTCACCATAGCCAACTGCAGATATCAAACCAAACACAACTCCCTCTCTGCTCCAGAGTGAGGAGCACAGACCAGGCTGACTCTTCACTCCGGGGAAGTTAACTGAACCACAGGCCCTGTTCCAGTGCCTGATCTGGACTGCAAAGAGCTGACGTGAGGCACCTCCTTACCTGTGAAGGAACTTCTCGTACGTCTGGCGGTAGGCAAAGCCTGCTCGGCGCACCCTCACGTTCTCCAGAAGGCCAAGGTACTCAACCTGGTGCCTGCAACGCTCCTCATCAAAGAGCTGCGGTGACTTCTTGTCATTGGGCTTAATGCAACGAACGTAATAGGGCTCCTGCAGGGCGAAATCAAACCCAGGTTAATTCAGAAACAGAAAAGCCCGTGAAGACACAACTGGTTCCTCAAGAAAACACTGAAGTGTCAACACACCCCACGCACTGAGTGAGCTTTGGGTGCTTCACAGAATCACCAATAGATTCAGAGGATCATTAATTTTGGAGACCTCCAAGCTCATCCAGTCCAGCCATCACCCCAACCCCACTGCCCACTAAACCCTGTTCCTCAGGGCCACAGCTACTTGTTGGTTGAACCCCTTCAGGGATGGTGACTCCCCCTCTCCCCGGGCAGCCTGTTCCAACCCCTGACCACTTTACCAGGGAAGAGATTTCTCTTGATGCCCAACCCTCCCCTGGCCCAACTTGAGGTTGTTTCCTCTTGGCGTATCGCTGGTGAGAGACCAACCCCTACCTCTCTCAACCCTCCTGTCAGGTAGATGCAGACAGCAAAAAGGTCTCTCCTGAACCTTCTGCTCTCCAGACTAAAACAACCCCAGCCCCCTCAGCCTGCAATTCCAAGGAATTACAAAGTTAGAACAGAAAGGACAAGGACAGCCCCTCCACACAGCACAGTGATACCTGCTCCAAGACCCTTGCGGTACTTACTGAACTGTTTGCTCCACAGCAGAACCAGCTCCACATCCCCCTGCCCTACAGATGCTGGCGATAACAAAACCAGGACTGATAAAAGGGAGAACAAACGAGGAAGTCCACCACTCCGATGGTTCCATGTGGCTTCTCCAGCAGCACCAACTACTCCAGGTTATTTAAACTGTGTTGAACCAAGTCCTCTACAGCCCATAGCACCAAGACTGAACAGTGGAGATCACTGACCCTGTGTGGGGTCACTGTCTCACCACAAGCACCTCACCTTCCAGAGCACAACCACCCACCAGCAGTGAGATCCTCTTCCAGTACCACTTCAGTCCTGGCAAGTGGGAAAAGACAAATGGGAACTGGCAGCTTTACCCAGCCCAGTGTGGCCTGGGAGGTCCTGTTCTGAGCTGGCTGGGCTGACCCTGGATGTTCAGGGAGTCTCACAGGGTTGAAAATCCATCACTGCCAGTCCTGCAACCATGAGATCCATCCCACACTCACTCCCACCACACTGTTTGTGATGGTTACTTTCATTTTGTGACACTTCGGGTACACTCCATTGAGGCCAGTGTGACCAGTAACTGCAAAGGGTGGCTGTGAGTCTTGAAGGTGGGTTTTGAACCCACAGAATCACAGAAAAATTTAGGTTGGAAAAGGCCTTGGAGCTCACTGAGTCCAGCCATCCTCCAGCACTGCCAGGGCCCCACTAACTCCTGGTCCTCACTCCACAGCTCCAGGGCTCTGAGACCCCTCCGGATACAGGGACACCTCCCTGCCTGGGCAGCCTGGGCCAGGCCTGGGGAACCTTTTAGGGGCAGAAACCTCTTGGCCAACCTCAACCTCCCTTGGGGCAACTTGAGGCTGGTTCTTCTCATCCTGTCCCTTGTTCCTTGGGAGAAGAGACCGGCCCCCACCNGCCCCACTAACTCCTGGTCCTCACTCCACAGCTCCAGGACTCTGAGACCCCTCCGGATACAGGGACACCACCCTGCCTGGGCAGCCTGGGCCAGGCCTGGGGAACCTTTTAGGGGCAGAAACCTCTTGGCCAACCTCAACCTCCCTTGGGGCAACTTGAGGCTGGTTCTTCTCATCCTGTCCCTTGTTCCTTGGGAGAAGAGACCAGCCCCCACCTGACTCCAACCTCCTGAAGTTCAGGGAGCTGCAGAGAGTGAGGAGGTCTCCCTGAGCCTCCTGTTCTCCAGTGAAACCCTCCAGTTTCCTCAGCCTCTCCTCAGAGCACTCGTGCTCCAGCCCCTTCCCCAGCGTTGTTGCCCTTCTCTGGGCTCTCTCTAGCCCCTCAACGTCCTTTTGGCAGTGAGTGAGGGGCCCAGAAGTGACCCAGGATTACATGGTGGGGCCTCCTCTATAGAAAGAAATATCAATAATACTCTGTTTAACATGATCAAGGACTCCAGTAATCCACAGGCAACGGGGACTTTGTAAGATCCCACTTCTTTAACCCCAAGCCCCACACTCCAGCTGAAGCAGTTGTGTGATAAAAGAACACAGTCTTGATCTGACACTGGAGTTAAAAACAGTCCAGGAGTTGCAGAAGAACATGAGTCAAGCTCATGTTTTTCTAAGGAAGGGGTAGAGGAACAGGAAAACTCGAAGACAGAAAAACCCAACAGATTTCCAGCTCTCTGAACATTCCGTTCAGTCTGGGGCACTGCAGCTCCAGTGGGATGTCGTGAGTCAGCTGACAGAAGAACCAGAGCAATGAAACTCCAGAAGATGTGACTCAGAGGAAAGATGGTTTCAGTCTTGAAGGGCTGAGGAGCCACAGAGCCGCCCTGTTGTCAGAGGGCAGACAGGAAGACCAGGAAATGCTCAGTGTAAGGACAAAGCAGCACAGGCTGCAGCTCCAGCGTTGAAGTTCCAGTTAGGCACAGGGAGAAGCTGGGATGGGCACATAATAATGGGGAAGGGAGGGAGGAATGTCCCCTCACTGGAGAGGAACAGCCTGAACAAGCACCTGCAGAGAGGTGGTTAGAGGTGCCCTCAACAAGCTAAATCCTCTTCAGCCCTATTTTCTGTGATTTCTTGAGGATTTAGCCCTATTTTCTATGATTTGACATCACTCTCCTAACCTGAGAAGAAGAGATACAACACTGCTCTTTCCCCTTCAGTAACACTGAAGAAACTGCAGCAACTTTAACTATCCCGGCTAGTCCTGACTTAACCTGGGGGTACAGCACTAACCACAGGCACACAGAGCTCCTACTCGCTCGGTATGAATAGGATGAGTGAGTCATGAACAGGGTAAGACATGGAGCCTTGGAAAAGCAGAGCCCTGTATCCTAGAAACTGATCCAAGCCGCCGGATCTGCTGGGGAGAATGCTGGGCTGGAGTGTTTCCCTGCTTTTCCAAGCACGGAGTCAGCAGCACCAAGCTGTGTTGTTCTCCTGGCAGGGTCACCCTGGGGCAGGAACAGTGGGCACCCAGCAGAGCGAGGAACAGTGAGACCAACAACCCAGAGCACAGCTGTCAGGACGCCTGTGCTGCTACCCTCCAGGCAGCAGCAACACAGGCATGAGTAGGTCTGGGGAGAGTGTGGGCACACAGGAGGATGTGTGGGCACACAGGAGGATGTGTGGGCACACAGGAGGACATCTGAGCACACAGGAGAACGTGTGGGCACACTGAAGGATGTGTGGGCACACAGGAGGATGTGTGGGCACACAGGAGGATGTGTGAACACACGGGAAGACATGTGGGCACACTGAAGGATGTGGGGGCAAGATATGTTCTTACATCACCTCCTGTCCATGTGACTTGATCTCTCCGCCTGAAGTGAGTGAGCTTCTCTGCTGTTAGGGCATGCTGAGGGACCTGGGGTTGCTCAGACTAGAGAAGGCTCAGGGAAGACCTCATTGTTGTCTTCCAGTACCTGAAAAGGGCTACAGGGAAGCTGGAGAGGGACTTTCCACAGGGATTTGCAGTGACAGAATGAGGAGTCACAGTTTTAAACTGAAAGAGGGGAGATTTAGATTGGATATTAGGAGAAAATTCCTCCCTGGGAGGGTGCTGAGGCCCTGGGACAGGTTGCTCAGGGAGGTTGTGGCTGCTCCATCCCTGGCAGTGTCCAAGGTGAAGTTGGATGGGGATCTGGGCACCCTGGTCTGGTGAGAGGCATCGCTGCCCATGTTCAGTGTTGGAACAAGATGATCTTAAGGTCCCTTCCAACACAAATTGGTCCATGATTCTATGAAGTGTATCAGTGACAGCACGTTCTCAGTCTGGTTTGGCTCCTCTCCTCACCAGGAAGACTGAGGTAGGGCTGTGCACAGTGGAGAAATTGGCGGCACTTCCAAAGAACCTGCTAACCCCCTGGGAGGGCAGTGCTCTGCTCCACTGCTCTGCTTTTCACCCCCTGAGTGTGAGCTTAGTGAAGGACCACTGAGGACACAACTGCCCCAGGGCAGCAGGAAGCCAAGCAACAGCTCTGCTCTGGGTGAGGTTGTCTACCTGGTCACCACCACCCTGAACCCTTTCACCTGCCACAGCAATCCAACACAACTGCCCCCTGTTCTGTTTGTTCTTTTCTCAAGGAGACAACAGCGAAACATGACGGGATGCTGCATCCACATCAACCTCCTGGGTTTTCTCCTGAAAATGACCTGTGCACTGGGGGAAAGAAAGTTGACACAGGGTCTTTATTTACTTGACAGTCTCCTACCAGAACTTGCAGTCTGTGTGGGGGATGAGTTTTGCTCCAGCTGCAGAGTCAGGGAACAGGGCTGTCAGGGGAGCCCTTCACGCTCCCGCAGACATTGTGTGTCAGGCTGCAAAGGTAGGAGCAGCTCTGGCTGGACTTCAAATTGCTCTTGAAGTCAGTTTGACATGGACATGGCGGCTATAACCAATGAGGAGTAGGAGTTTGCTGGACCTGGTATCTGCAGTTTATAAGCTCTGTGTTGTGATGTCTGAGTTAGGAGGACAGAAACAAAGGCCAGGCCATTCATTTGCTAGAACGAGGCTCCTGTAGGGCTGGAAAGAAGTCATTGAAGGAAAGGCAAGTTATTCAGAGAACTCCCCGAATCACACCTGAACTTAGAATCACAGAGTCCCATACTGGTGGGGTTGGCAGGGACCTCTGGGGATCATCCAGTCCAATGCCCCGCCAGGGCAGGATCCCCCAGAGCAGATCCCACAGGAACAGCCCAGGAGGGGCTGAGACGTCTCCAGAGCAGGAGACTCCACAGCCTCTCTGGGCAGCCTGGCCCAGGGCTCTGGGACCTCACTGGGAAAAAGCCTCTCCTGATGGTCAGGTGGAACCTCCTGGGCTCCAGTTTGTGCCCAGTGCCCCTTGTTCTGTTGTTGGGCACCATCGAGAAGAGTCTGTTTCCCTGATTCCTTATGGTTGATAGGTAAACTCCCCTCTGCAAAGCTGCTGCTGGGTTGCCACCCATGACTTTGCCACTTGAAGACACAACAAAGCTCCCTGCAGGAAATCTGGGAGGTCAAGCCAGGCAGAACGAGGAGTGACTGGAGCTGGTGTAAATGGTGCAAGTCAAGACGCCACTTTCCTTCTGGAAAGCAGCAATAGGAAGTTCCTGTGCAGACAGGAGATCATCTGTCAGTGCAATTACAGGGTAATTAAAGCCTCTCAGCGACGACAGCTACTCGGGTAAATTCTAAAGTAGATTATTCCCTGCTTACAATCCCACCAGCCTCAGCTCTTCAGGGGGATAATTATGCAGCTCGCATTAATGCACCATGAGGTTGTCAGGCTTGAGAGCTGCATTTTATAAATGGAAGAACTGAAATAGAGACACAAAGGCCCCGGCTCTGACAGCTCTTTCAATGCCTAATTGCAACTGGGTTGTATTTTTTTTAAATCAAGATGAGTGATTTTTAGACGTTTCAGTGTTACAAAGCAGCCAGCCCAGTTTAAAGCCACTGCACCCCACACAAACGTCTCCTTGAGAGATTTCCAGTGTGAAACTGGTTAGATGAGTGCAGGAGTAGGACACAGGGCTGACAAATCTGTGCTTGGATACGGCTGATCAGTCATGGCAATGACATTATCACTGACTGGTGATGAAGCCTGTCAGCCCGGAGAGGAGAGATCTGGGAGAGAGAGGAGTCAGACAAAAGGAAATTCAGAGGACAAGGAGAAAGAAAAGGAAAAACCAAACAGCTGCAGGGGGAGCTCCCTGGGCAGCTCAGCCCTTACAGCCTCCCCAGGTCAGTATTACAAGAAAAGGCACCCAAAGTCATCCATCGGATGAAGAGGAGACCCCCAGCAGAACAGACTGGCCACCAAAAGATGGTATCAGGCCACTAGGGTTTGGTTTGAACAAAATACCAAAAGCAAACCCTTTTTTCCTACTGCCAGAGATTGCTGCCCCCAAGCCCCTCTGTGCAGGGTGTTACTGCAATACCAGCAGGGAGGAGCATCACGTCAGCTCAGCATCTCCAAACCTACACTTCCCAGGTCATACTTGCATGGACACATGTGGATATGAACTGCAGAGAAACCTATCTGTGTGCAGCTCCTGCAGCGATGACTGTGCTCCTCCTCACAAAGTGTCTGAGGCACAAACAGGCTGGGTGGGGAACCGATTGAGAGCAGTTGATGAAAAACTCAACAAGAGGCAGTAATGTTCACTTGCGGCCCAGAAAGCCAACTGCATCCTAGGCTGCATCAAGAGAAGCATGACCAGTAGGTCAAGGGAGGGGATCCTCTCCCTCTATTCTGCTCTCGTGAGACCCCATCTGCAGTACTGCATCCAGTTCTGAAGCCCCCAACACATGAAAGATATTGAACTGTTAGAACGTGTCCAGAGGAGGGCCACAAGTTTGGGTGGAGGCCAGGAGCATCTCTCCTATGGGAAGAGGCTGAGAGAGTTGGGGCTGTTCATCCTGGAGAAGACTCTGGGGAGATCTTAGAGTGGCCTTCCAGTACCTGAAAGAGGCTACAGGAAAGCTGGGGAGGGGCTGTTTCCAAGGGCTTGGAGTGG
>VZRI01006406.1:48251-154472 GCA_013397515.1 Upupa epops | reverse complement strand
TTGGACTAGATGATTTTTTGAGACCCCTTGTGATCCCCAATGATTCTGTGATTCTATGATTCCTGTGGTACATGTGTTTAGCATGTTCATGGCTTTGGGCCTCCTGTGTTCTTTACAGTCTTCTAAGGACAGTAATAAAGCTTTATATGTGGTGTTATGAGGAGCACTACATATTTGTTTAGCTCACAAGCTTCAGATCAAGTCTTGTTTTGTTAGTATTGCACAAAGATGAGAGCTGATGCCGCATCCAGGGAGGTCAGGAAGGGAATATTTAATTGACTCTCACTGCCAGCATCCAGTAGCTATTCTTGGGTTTGCAGAGTCTCTTCTTGAAAACTGTGTCTTGCAGGGCACACAATCCTGAGATACCCCAGGGGACTGGCTGGTCCTTACTCTAAAGAAATATGACACTAGGACACAGGTGTTAGCAACTGGCCAAAGGTCTGATCCCAGCCCCTGGGATTTAAATGGACTCCCAGGCCAGAAGAGCAGAAGACAATTTTTTATTTTTTTTTTTTAAATTTGCCACAGTCAGGGATGTGTCAGAAAAGGCAGATGTAGAATGGCTCTGTGGAGGTAGGAAATACTGATCTAGAGACAGAATGGAGTTTCCCATTGTTCTTAATTTGTCATAGCTGCTTCATCTTTTCTTATGCTGGAAATGAAAAGCAGATTAAAAATTGCATTCTGAGTGTGCCTGCTCTCTTCTGGAGGACAGGAGGAAAGACCATTCCTACAAACTTCTTGGGGTTTTTTCTGTCTTCCTTCAGTTTTCTTTTTTGTTTACTTCTCTGTTGAAAGATTGAGGTTGGTAAGGAAGGCTGTAAATTGAGGACACTGATTCATGGGACTGGCACATGGAAGAATCCTCCTAGTAATTGAAGAGTCAAATATTTTAAAAAAAGTTCCTGCCTTGATGCTGACAGCCTTGGTCTGATCATAGGTCAAGCAATACTTTCACATTTTCTTTAATACATCTTTAGTATAGGAATGAGATTGTTATTGATTTTTGAGATGCTTTGTAATCTGGGAGGTGTTTGGTATTTCTAAGTGAAACCAGCTCAAATAATTTCTATCAAAATCACATTTGCTAGCAAAGTGTTAGGTTTTGTTCTGCAAGAGATGCTTCCTAAAAAGTACCTACTTTGAAGGAGAAATTAAGATATTTCCATTATTTTGGGGTGACTATATCTGTGCCATGTGGGAACAAGTGATATAAGGACCACATTCCACTTGGCTCTCCCCATCTTTTCTACTGCCTCTCACTCCATCCTTTGTGTTCCCATGTTATGCACTTTACACTTTTTCTCCTACTCCAACATATTTGGTAAATATTAAGCTGATTGACTTTATTTTACAGTAATTTGTTTTTTCCATAGTATTTGACCCTGCTGTTCCCTCATGGGCAGCAGTTCCACAGTGCTGTTACAGGACACATTTGTGGGGAAGGTACCAGTTCTGCAGACTGGTAGCAATAATAAAGACACCTTGAATAGAATTGCAAAGCCAAGGGCCATTGTATGAAGATTCAATTAGTTTCTTAAACACAGAAACTGTAATATAACAGACCTTACAAAACAGGATCACTGCCAAGTATTTATAGGCAATGCATCGCCTGTTCCTGCTCTTACAATTAAGGTAACAGCGTTTCAATAGTCACAGCTGCATCCAGCAGCTTTCTGATCCTACATAGGTCAGCATGAAATAAGACTACATTCAAGGCTAGTTTAGAAATTGTGTGCTTTTTTTTTTCTCTGCTGTCATGAAGAAATGAGAAATTGAACAAAATGTTCCATTTTGAAACACAGAGGCTCCTTTTAAATTCCATCCAGGATAGCAAAGACTCAATACATCCATTAGAACCCAAACCTTAAAGATGATCAGATTAAGCTGTTCAAACAGTAGCTTTGGATAAAGCAATGGATTTAGCCAACATGATAAAAATATCTGAGTATTTAGGGAAGAAACCCAACCTGAGGCTGTTGTCATAACTGCTCTTCATAAAGAATATGCCTAGTTTAACTCTTTTTCCACAGCAGCCTGGAAACCTGGGTTTTAGGCATCTTCTGGAATTCTCTGATCAGTTGCTGAAATGCTTTGTCTTTCTTCAAGCTGTACTCTCCAGTTTAAGGGCTTTTTGACACCTCAGTGTTGTGTCGTTTCCACTGTCCTTGGATATTATCCCTGCTCCAGCATGGGGGCATTGGACTTAGATGATCTTTTGAGGTCCTTTACAACCCATAAGTCTGTGATTCTCTGATCCCACTGAAAGAAATCCTTCTTTTTTCTCTCCACAGAAGCACTGAAAATCTGTTTCGTCTTCAGTGCTTTAGAAGTAAAGGCACTGTCCTTTTCAGGGTCCTCTGCTACAAAATTCTGCATTCCTCAACAATTTTACAGTAAACTGAGTATTTTTTCTCATCTGTAAGTGCCATTGGATTGTGGAGCTCACCTTGCCAAGATAAACAATAGAAACTTTACTGCATTGTTTTCTGTGGAGGAGCTGTTTTTATAACAAGCATTGTAGGAATCACTCCAACAAGCTGCTTTCCAATTTTCCCTCTTCACATGTCTGCTTTATGGTGCTCATTTATATGAACTACGTAACCTTAGGAAGGGCAGCATGTAAAGACAGTGTTGATAAGGCACTAGTAGCCCCAGCGTTGCCAGAGTAACCTGGAGAATCACAACTAGTAGCTGTTCTTTCCTAGTCTTTTTTCCACCAGGATTCTGGCAGGATTAGCCAGCATTGAATAATCCAGTTTTGTAACTCTCTTCTCTCACAGCAAGCTAAATTAATGATGATTCCCTGTTTAGCAAAGGACTAAAGTTGCCAGAGTGAGACACTCCAAGCAGGACATCAGTATAGCAAAAAATTAAATCCATTTTTCAGTCCTTTGCTCCTTGATTCACAGATCCCATCCTGAGCTTTGACCTCTCTTTCACACCTCCCTTTTTGAGTAGCAGAAAATACTTGGAATACGGTGGTTTCCCATTTCAAAGAGTGGTTCCCATTAGATTTGCTCATGTGTTGCTTTAACAGGGGTAAAACAGAATGTGCTTGTAAAGACAGAGCCTTGTAGGCAGGATTTTTAGGTTGAAGCTTTACCTTTAGCTTTAGCTTGATTTTGTTCCTCCACCTGTAGAACGCAGTGGTACTTAGAGATCCTTGTCACAGAGTGGTAGTAAACCACTTGAGTGCATGAGAAATAGCCTGAAATCTTAAGACTTAAGTGCCAATGATTAATTCATTATTGAATCCATCATCCCACTGAATCCTCTCTGTGGAAGAGCCTTAATCCAATCTTTTATTAATACAAAAGCAATTATATTGCTGCCTTATCAACCCTGTGAATGCAGCCTTTCTTTTTTTCTTTCTTGCAGTGCGGACAGTCCTTCCTCTGAAATTATGCAGATTGATTTTGAAATCGAAGACCTAACTGACCTACCTGGGACCCAGCTCATCACATGGCAGGTAGAATATCCTGGAGATACAACATCTGACCTTGGAATCTCCAAGATCTACGTAAGCCAGAAGGACCTAGTAGGAGTTCTCCCTTTGGCTATGGTAAGAGATTGCCTGGCATTCTGCAGGGTTTTAATGCTGCTTTATAGTCCCAGTGTGTAATAGATGTAAGTGGGTGAAGGAGAAGTTTCAGCACCTTGAGAAACAAACTTCAGAAGTGAACACACCTCATTCAGTGGTGAAACCACGTAAGGGGAAGCTATGACTTCCCACAGGAGTTCCAAACATATTTGCTTTGAGCAACACACTGACTTCTTGGAAGTAGAAGCAGTATTCATGACACTTCCAGCATTCAGACTTTCTCTTATTGTGTAGAGGGATGTACTTGGACACACAGTTTAGTGTGGTACCCAATCACAGTATTGAATCAGAAGTACCATTACCTTGGATGTGGTGTTTAAGGATGTCCTGAGTCACAGTGTTTTCAGCTTTTGAATTCTAACTCTATATTAATTTGTGATTAAGAGAAATAAAAGTCATGTTGTGACTTCTGAGTAATTTTTAATTACCTGGGGAACGCAAACTGCAGTAGGTACAGTACACAGCAAAGTGTCTGTTCTACATAAATGCATTCAAATATATTTCCTCAGTGCCACAGTGTGAACTACAGGGCTTGAAAAAAGCCTGATCCTTTAGCCTTCTTACCTAAAAAAATGTTAGATACCTTAATTCCAAGTACAAAGAGAAATGTTGTGCATGTCCTCTTTTCCCCCCTTCCAAATTTCTTCATTATAAATGATGAAGTATTCTTGTCCGGTTGTGCCCCGTGTTTGTTCTTAGGCAATCTATTAGAAGATATCGATGCATCATTATTTAGCACTGAAAGAAAACTAAAAATCAATGTCAGAACATTAAAAAAAAGTAACCTGGATGCTTGCCTAGTGATAGCCAGTTAATTATGCCATTATCAAAGGCTGAAGGTGTTCTTTGCACTTCCAGACTCTCAGAACTGTCTAATATTATTATTTACCAACTTCAGAACTCCTCAGATGCCATCATTCTTTATTGCTTCAAAGATATTTCTTTTGTAATGACTCATGCTTTCATTACCAAGGTGTATATCACAGTTGGAATAGCTGTCTCCAACTGATACTGTGGCCACCTACCAAAACAGAGCTGGATGACTAGTTTCTGCTTCTGAACAGTGGGTGGTCTCTGCTGGTTTGCTGATAAGAGCCTTCAAGGTCTGCAGATGGGAACCTGATGTGCAGGTCATAAGTTCTGGAGTACTGAGGGTTAAGGCTGCAGGAGAGATCAGATGTACATAATCTATAATGTTGGGGTATTTATTTGTTCCATCCCTTAATAGGAAGGTAAAAGATTTATTTCCTAGTGATTTCAATGCTTGCATAAAACACTAGTTTTCATATTTGAGGACAGCCTTGAGGAGAAGGGCTTAGGGGTGTGGTGGACCACACATTTAATAGGAGCTGTCATTGTGTGCTTGCAGCCCAGAAAGCCAACTATGTCCTGGGCTGCATCGAAAGAAGGAAGGTGATTCTCCCACTCTACTCTACTCTGCACTGGGAGACCCCACCTGGAGTACTGTGTCCAGTTCTAGAGTCCACAATGTAAGAACATAGAGCTTCTGGAACAGGTCCAGAGGAGGGCAACTCAAATGATCAGAGGGCTGGAGCACCTCCCCTATGACAGGCAAGCTGGGGTTGTTCAGCCTGGAGAAGAGGAGTCTCTCAGGCGATCTTCTAACAGCTTTCCAATATCTGAAGGAGGCTACAAGAAAGCTAGGGTAGGACTTTTTAGGGTGGTAGTAAGAGAACAAGGGGAAAGTGTTACAGACTTGAAGAGGGGAGATTGAGGTTGGACATTAGGAAAGAATTCTTTGCTGCTAGGGTGGCAAGATGCTGAAAGAGGTTGCCGAAGGAAATTGTGGCTGCCCCATCACTGGAAGTGTTCAAGGCCAGGTTGGATGGGGCCCTGAGTACTCTGATCTATGTGTTCCTGGCTGTGCAGGGGGCTTGGAACTAGATGATCTTTAAGGTCCTTTCCAACCCTGGCCATTCTATGATTCTATTATTCCCATAATCCATGATTGCTTTAGTGTCGAATGATATAAAGGCAAAAATTAGTTCATAAGAACAAGGATAGATTCTCCTAGCAGTTGCTACAAATCAATTTGCTGTCTTCATTTCCATTAAAAGACAAAAAAAAAGCCCATTTTCTAGAACCATAAAATTCTGTGCTCAAAGGTCGTGTGAAGTCTATAAAGTTATCAGTAGGTGGAATTTTACAAGGCAACAGGTGCTGGGATAATGGGAAGGGGAGAAAGCAAAGATAAATAACAGTGGTCCCCTAACTGCCAACAGACCGGGAATGGTTTTAACCTTCTTTATGTTGACTGGAGTGCCAGGACGGGAACTCTGGAGTGTCACAAATCTCCTCATCTGTGTCATGATTCACACATAGGAAAGCATGATTCACATGCAGACCTTTCAAGATGTCTAACTTAGATGAGTTTGGTACTTCAGGTTTCAGGTGAGCTTGGCAAAGCCAGTTTGTAATTTAAAAATTTATTATAAAAAATAATTTTAAAAGTCACTTACTCCATTTAGGGAAATCCATGAGGAAAGCAAGTTGTGTTATATTTCTGAAGACTTGGGTTAATTTGGGTTAGGCTTGCTGAGCTGCTTGGCAGAAAATGTAATTGCATGTTTTGAAGAACCAAACATAAAAGTTGTTGAGTATTTCATTTACATCTTAATTTTTGTAATTAAGAGTAATCAAATTAAGAACAATAAAGAACAATTGTACCTCTTTAACAATAGGCAGAGCTTTGTTATTTTAGTAGATTATCACATCCCAAGTTTTCACCCTATTTGTTTTTTTTAATCTTTTCTGGTAGCTGTTATGGATTTATAGCTTGCAAACTAAAGGTTGACCAACTTAAAGCTTCCTGATTGAATTTTTTTGAGTTACACAGTGCTGCAATGGAAGGACTTGAATACATATTTTAGCATCAGGACCTGGGAAATGTCTCCCTTCTGCTGATGTGATTAGGACACTTGCTGCACTCACCTTATCTTTTCTTCAGAACATTTCTTACAGCATATTAGTATTCCAGCTTTTGAGACCCCCGCAGGGCCTTACACCAATAGTGGCAGCACAAGTCACAGTAGAGCCCTCAAGGTTATTGATGTAGGGGGTGTTTTGTGGATATGTGCTACCAGAAGGGCTGATATTTATGAGACTTTTCCAATTGCAAAGTGTAACAGAACCCATGTTGGTAAGCTGAGAGTGGAACCCCAGTCAGCCCTTGCGGGCAGAATGGGAGTGGCATAGGAGAAGACATTTTATTTGAGAACATTGTAAGAAAACTATGAACACCTGTTTAGATACTTGCTATGAGTGATCCTTTCCCCTGAGTCTGATGAAATACAGGCAGACTCCTGTTTGTCCAGGAGTACAAAAAAAACCTGGCTTTTAATCATGATTCTTACAGCCACATAGTGACATCCTGCCTTGCTGACAGAAAATGTCCACTAAACCCCATGGAAAAAGCAGGTATTTGTGTGGTATCATGTTCTTCCCCAGCATGGTTTCCATAATAATTTGTGCATTTCTTGCATGGGTACTATTCAGAAGTCTTCCCATTTCCCTGCCAGCTTTATCCTTGCAAGGTTTCAATCTTCAAGGAGTGTGTGGCCAGGGTACTGGAGATGAGGGTTCTTCAGAACATGTTGTGTGGTGCAGGAATTACAGTAACAAATGGTGCTTTGTTCTGAATGAACAGTTCTGGACAAGAGGTGCCAGACGATTATTCCCTGGTAATAAGTTTGGTCCTTAAAAAAGAAAACAAACCACAGCCACAAGTAAATATTGAAACAAAATTTTCGATATTGTACTTTGTTGTCAGCTAACACACATATCTATTCTCTTTAAGTGTTATTCTCTTAACCTTCATCTTTAACAGGGTATCCTTCAAGACAGAAACCCTAGCACCTCTTCAGATCTTTGAGATATGGTATTGGAAGGGCATATGGTCCATTTGCTCATTAACTGTCTTGAACTTGGTAACTGCTGGTGTTTATTGAGTTGAAGACCTCCAATGTAGTGTGACAGTCTGAATCTTCTGAGTATGACATGTTTTCTATGTGCATCTTAAAGAAGCAGCCTCCAGTTCCCGTTTGGCTTCGTGCTGGTGTTTCTTCCCCATTTTGATTCTCTCTCATTTTGTTAGGTGATGAATGGCACAGGTTTAATCCTTACAATTGTACCTTTGCTGCTATTGATTATTGTTGCTTTTTAAACAGAATGTCAGCTCTTTCATAATTGTGGTGTTCACCTTTTGTTGAACCTTAATGATTAGGTGAGGCTGAGAGACAGGCAAGCTCTGCAGCCATCTGTGTACATACAAGATAATCCCTGCTGAGAAAGGCAGAGGGCAGATAGAACCTGCTGGTAAATGGATAAATTGAAATCTGTTCCATAAATAATAATAATAGAAATTGTGAATAATGAAATATCTAGGCTGGTTCCTAACTGAACCAGCTCTGAATCTCTAAATCTGCGTTACCTGTGTATATGCTCTAGACATTTTCTGTCTGTGCCCTCCCTTTGTTTCATAATCTGGTACGGAATCAGGGCAAAACACCTGTTTAATAAATCTCATAGGGGAAGATGTTGCTTCCAGGGTTGGTAAATCCATTATTAGGGTAGTGCTTTGACTGGAAAATAGAATACCTAGCTTTGCATTCTCCTAGAATGCAGAAAAAATATATATTCAGGATGCTCAATGTCCTTTCAGAAAC
Source organism: Upupa epops (assembly GCA_013397515.1). Classification (NCBI taxonomy): domain Eukaryota; kingdom Metazoa; phylum Chordata; class Aves; order Bucerotiformes; family Upupidae; genus Upupa; species Upupa epops. The sequence continues at coordinate 146,180 of VZRI01006406.1, read as the reverse complement.
TTCTTGAAAAGGTTGCAGATTCCTGACCTTCAGTTTTTGACAAATTGCTGCCCACACACGTGTCTTAAATTTCTAAATCAACTAGTTAAAGAGTCAGCCTGTATCCCACATATATGGTGTCACTGATATCCAAGGCATTGTTAGATTTTTAAAGATACAGATGCAGCCCAGGTGTTTCAGGTGGTAGTAGGACACATGAAGCTGATGAAGAAGCTAAACAGCTGCATGATGAACACCCTTGTATATGAAAAGTTTGTGCATCTGGATCACTGTTTCAAAACTCCCCAGCCCTTGAAGATGAGCTGATCTTAGTGCCAGCAATCATGATCTGTGCAGTTAGAAAACATCAGAAAAGTTTGGCCTTCCAGAGCAAGAGTCCTTGAGTACTGCAGAGTCATGGTGTGAGTGGCTCAGCATCCCTAGATTACCTCATACCAATCATGATATTGGTATTTTGTAGTTGATAATTCAGCTTTCTTGCTGCCCAGAGAATCTCAGCCTTGCTGGCAAGCACTAGGGTTGAATTAGTAGGTTTGCCCTTAGCAGGGACTAGCAGGACAGGCTTCCTTCAGACTTTGTCAAACTTTGCTCTGTTCTGGGGCTTGATGAGTTTTATGTCCATGTGCCTGTGAAATATCTGTCTGTCCTTCTTACCGAGTAAACTGAGACAACCCTTGAGTCTGTTTATAATGTAGTCAGCATAAATGTAAGCCCCTTACTAAAAGCAAACTGAAATGGACAGGACGAAAATCAGGATGCAAAATGTGAGGCTGCAGTCTGCAAGCAACAGGACCAGGGGGAATGGTGCAAAGCTGGAGACGGGCAGATTTAGACTTGATGTGAGGAGGAAGTTCTTCACCATGAGAGTGGTGAGAGCCTGGAATGGGTTACCCAGGGAGGTGGTTGGAGTCCCACCCCTGGAGGTGTTTAAAGTCAGGCCGGATGAGGCTCTGGCCAGCCTGATCTAAGGTGCGGTGTCCCTGCCCATGGCAGGGGGGTTGGAACTGGATGATCCTGTGGTCCCTCCCAACCCTGACTGATTCTGTGACTCTATAACTTCTTCCCCATGAGGGTGACGGGGCACTGGAGGGAGCTACGTGGAGGTTTTGTGGGGTTTCCTTCTCTGTGGACGTTTGAAGCCCTCCTGGACTTGGTCTGGGTGATCCTGTTGTGGCAGGAGGAATTGGGCTGGATGATCTTTCAAGGTCCCTTCCGATCCCTAATGATTCTATGATTCTAACTCCAAGACAACCTTCCATCCCTCCCAGCCCTATTTCAGCAGGCAAAGGTGGATGGTGAACAATGAATTACAGACTGGTATCAGCAGCTGAGCTCCCATTATGTCTCTGGGTTTGGCCCGTTACTTATCCTCGAGCGATGCAACATCGTCCTCCAAGGCAGCCAAGTGAGGTGTGAGGCTGAGGAAGATTTAAAACAAATGTAGAAAAGACTCTGAGGAGAGACTCCTGATTTATGACAAGCTAAACAGACTCAGTGGCCAACAAACAGGTTGTAGTGAAGGTAAAGAATTACTCTTACTCACCTAACCCTACTGAGGAGTCCCAGTGTGGCGAGGTGTCCCTGCTATCAGGAACCAACCTCAGCTGTGTTCTAGCCAAGGAACATTGTTTAGTGCACACAGAACTGACCTATCTTTATGCTGCAAATGAAAGAGGCTTAAGCAAACTTGGGTTAGCTGTTAGGAAGAAAGATCCCATTATCCTTCATCTCAGGTGACTTAATTTCCAGGAAAGGGTCACTGGTAATGTTAGAGCAAAATGACCTTCTAAAGCAGTGCAACCATTTCTGCCATGTTTGCATCACCACAGCTGCTGGCGTGCGGAACACAAGTGGAATGTTTAATTTACAAGGTCAGGTTAATATTCTAGCAGTAAATGGTAAATGGTGCCTTTATGCTTTTGAACAGAAATACTTTATAATGGATAGCTTTTAGTGGGCTTCTTATTTAGAGGGTATTTTTGTAAAAAGCACTCTGCTGGCACATCCCAGCAGTTACCAAGCAGCCCTGTCTGTAAACCCATTCTCCCACTGCAGATGAACGTGCTCTTGTCCTCAGACCCATTAAAGCTATTTTGACTTCTGAGAAGTTGTGTTTATGGCAGTCATATTAAAATAAACTACATCCAAAACCTGAACACCAATTGAACATTATGCCTTCTAGATAATTTATTGTTTCAACTTGCTCTCGGTGTTCTGTATAAAAATTTAACAAATGTTGACAGGAAGGAAACTGTTCTACAAACCAACGGTATGAGAAGCTGGATAAAGAGGCCAAATAAATAAATTAAATCAATTGCTGCAGCAAAGAGGCTATTTAGTATATAGGAATCTTTTCTGTATTAAAATTAATTCTAATAATTACAGGAATCATTTAGTATATAGGAATCTTTTCTGTATTAAAATTAATTCTAATAATTACAGGAATCAGCTGCCACGGCAGTACCTATCACTGCTGGATTTAGAAATGCTGAGGGTATTAATGCCCTTATAAATATATGTATCAGAAACATTTAATTTTTACCTAGAGCTGCTGATGTTCTGTTGGAGCCTGGGTGTGTTGCTCAGAATCTGCTCCCAGAGTGCTTAGTGCTGCACAAACATGTTTAATTACAGCCTCACCCCAAAGAACTCAGAAGCCAAACAGAGAAGACTAGTGTCTAAACCGTAAAGAAAATACTTCTCCTTTCCTACAAAAGAAGCATGGAGACAGGCAATGCACTGAAGCTCCTTCTGAAGTTAACCAGAGAGACTGTCTTCTCCTCGGCCAAGATTTCAGCTTGTCTCTTCTGGAAAAAATATGAAGTGTGAGATATGAAGCGTGGTCCCTGGGGCACAGACCTGTGTGCAGAAGGCATCATTGTTGGAGCTTACAGTCCATATGTAGCTCTGAAGTTGCTTTGGCTGTCCCTGCCTCTTCCCTAGGTCCTCCATTCTGCTCCAGTGCTTCACCACTCCTTGGACTGCCAGAGTGCTGCTGTCTTCTGTCCGGAGCTGCCCAGGAATGCAATGGGGCCTGTGTGAGAAACAGTAATACAATATTGGAGGTTGTTGCAGCCTTCTCTCATCTACCTAAGCTGACAATGAGGATGCTTTTGGATGAAATTAATGCTTTTCTGGGGGAGATCTGAAATGTGAATTTCTGTCTGTGTGTATATGATAGATGAACAAATTGATTACAGGGAGGATCTGCTTTTGGCTGTGACTGGCCTGGTTTATGCCCGACAGCAGAGAAGTGCTGGGTCATATCAGCCAGAAGCAGCTGCCCTACTGCGCTTGAAAGAATGAATATTATTAAATACTTCCCCTGACAGGCAGCTTCATGAAAAGTTGTCTAAAGAGTAGTTAAAAGCTTTTACCATGCTAATTCATAGTTTTTAAATTGCAATTACAATATTCGGCAAATTTTCAGATATTTAATTAAAATGTTACCCATTTATGAAGAGGGACCTTTAAATCAAAAGGATAAGTGAATCGCAAATGAGATCTGCTAATGGGAAAGGGAGAAACCTTTGGATCATTGTGATATTGCCCACAGTCATAACTATATCCTATTGCTTCCTAAAATTAGGTAGGTCAAGGTCTTAAAATTTCATATCATAAAGCAGGCTTTCCCAGTAACATCTCTTGGCACCTACCATTTGTGACTTTAATTCATCTTGCTTGAAAATAGATATCCAAGATGACTATGGGATACAAGACACTGGCTCTATTGTGTCTAAGTCTTTATGCTCTAAAGATGTTTCTTTTCTCCATCAGGGAAGTAGGGTTTTGGTTCTGATTGTTGGCATTTTTTAGTTGGCTGGTCAGTCAGGGATTGTTTTAGACTAATGTTTAGCTAATGTTCATCCTGTGACTGAGAGGTATATCTTGATCTTTCTCTGTTTCTGAAGGCTGAAGACCTCTTACCTGATGTCTGAAATTCTTGCTGTCAGTGCCCATGATTAAACTTTGCACTGTGTGTAACTGCATTTCATTCCATTTCTTTTCCCTGAATTCTTGGCTTTATCTTTGTTATTTAATAGTTCAAACTTGTGTTGTCAATGCCTTCTCAACTGCTACTGTTAGCAAATGCTAGGAGTAGTCTGCTTCCACTTCTTCCAGGGTCATTACTGACAGCAATAAATAAAGTCTGTCCCTAAGCTAATTCTGGAATATTCTTATATTAAACAAATTCTGGAGTTTTGCTGTATCATTTCAGAGGAACAGGTTCTCATACTCTCAATCTCACAGCTTTGCCTGGATTCACATGCTCAGTCTGCCGCTGGTTTAGACAACTTCACCTGGAAGATCTTCATATGCAGAAGGTTGTTTGTCAGTCTGTGCCACACATGAACCAGATTTGTTTCTGTTTCACATTCTAATAGCTGTAATGAGCCTGTACAGCTAACTGAAGAAACTGTTTCATCCAGTGAACACATAATAATATGTTATGCTTCAGAAACTAATTGAATTACAGGTGTCTGAAGCTACAAGACATTTTTCCCCTGTGTAGATGTGAATTATTTATGCTGTTTCAGAACATGTGATACTGGCACCTGTCTGTGCCTGAATGATGGACCAGGCAGTTGAGATGTCCAGTCACATGTGACACTTATGGGATTCCTTCATGACTCTGTTCAAGAAATGAATATACTCAATTGCAAGAGGGCTTCTGTATAGGGCTCATTTTCCAATTAGAATTGCTGCTAAAAATGGCTTTATTTGCTCTTCAGGGTACTATTATTATTACTGCTCTGGTAAGTGTTAGCCTTTCTCTGGCAAGCATCTCTTGCCTAACTACCAACAGACTAACAGATGTGTGAGTCGCTAGCATGCTGCGTTTTGTTTTGTATACAGGGAATGAAACGAGAAAATAGAACAAATACTTGTCAGTGAAAGATGCCTTCCCTCCAGAACCCAACAAATGCCATATTCTTTGGGTATTTTCTTCCAGAATTCTAGATGACCTTGGGGTTCTTAACCTTTGAAATAACATGCGCTAGCTCTTTCTCTTTACAATTAGACATTTCGTTGACCTGTGGAGCAGGCAGGAAAACGCTAATTGTGTTCACTGAAGACCTTTTGGTACTTAAATTCCCAGGCAGTGAAAACCATCAAGTAGGTTGTCCAGTGTAATACAATTCTTTTTATGCCAGAAGTTACTAAATGCTCATAGAAAAAAAAATCCTGATGATGATGTTGCTGTTGAAGACAAGAGGCTAGAAAGCTTGGTATTGTATCTGGAGCTGCAGTTCCTAGCTGACTAATACTGTAATCACCCATAATAACAGAAAGCAACAGTCACCCAGTTTTCATCTCAGCTGGGGAATGATTCATGAGCGCTTGGACTGGCTGCTGGCAAAGCTGCTGACAGCCAAACAATTTGATATGGAACATAAAAAATTGGGTTCCCTAGAGAAAGAGGAACAAACATGAGGATATTTTTCTTACGAATTAAAGCCTGAGAAAAATTATGTTGCATAACAGTTGCTGAGGTTTCTTGAGTGCAGATTGCACTTGTTTGTCCCAATTAGACATGGGCAGTTGAAAAAGCCCAGTAGTCCAACCTCAACAGTCTTTTTTAGGATTTGATAATTTGTGCAGCCTAGTGTCAGGCAAAGGGACTTCACTGGCAAATCTGATCACATCAGGATCCAGAGTTTACACTGATTTAAGAACATCCCTTCAAATAGATACTCACTGAGGTGTAATGTGTTCCCTCTCTCTTCTCAATCTAAGAATCTTTCTAAAGAGCTGTTAGAATCACAGGGCTGAGGTTGAAAAAAGCTCCAGCTGTTAGCTAGTCCAATGCAATACTCAGAGCACTGGTTGCTCTGGGTTAAGGCCAGCTGTCTTGAACACCTCCAAAGATGGTTATCTGCCGTATCACTAGGAAAACTGTTTCAGTGCTTCATCACCTCACAGTAATTTGTTTCTCCATGACTTGAGTCCTGTGCCTCTTATCCTATTGCTATGACTCTGAGAACAACCTGGCTTCATCTTCTCTGCAACCTGCATCCTCTGTGTCAGGTAGCTGTGAAAACCAGGAAGGTCTCCAACTGGTGTTCTTAAAGCTGGACAGGCACAGTTCTGTCCACCCTTCTGTACGTCACATGCTCCAGGCTTTGCCCAGCTTTGTGACCCTGTACTGGCCTTACTCCAGTGCACCACTGCCCTTGGCTTAAGCCATGGCCTTTATTGGTTTCTCACCTCTTAACTGATGTCATTATGGAAAGATTTTTGCCTTTTGGCATAATGAAAGGGATGCTGCCTTAATTGGTTCCCTTTAGACTAGTGATTTGAATAAAATATAGCTGAAAAAGGAGCAGCAAATTTCTCTGTAGACAGATCCATCATCACTGTGGTGCTGCCTGGGCAGAGCAGGTGGGTCTCAGTCTTCTCAGCTTCCTGACATTTTTTAGTTGGTTTGTGTTGTTTGAGGTACCTGTGGGAGTCGGGAGTTTCACTTTTTTTTTTCTTTTTAAGATTAAAACTTTGGAAATGATTTATTTACAAGCCATGAAAATCTCTCCAAAATGGATTTTAACAAGTGTGTAGTTGGATAATTTGACAACTGGTACGCTGAAGCCCTAGAGACCAAGAATTACACTGCGCTACAGAATAGGCGTTCTTCATGTAGAATTAATTAGATTTCCTCTAGATTACAAGTAGGAAGAAGAGTAGTCAATTAAGAGAATTGTTTTTCATCCTTCTTTTAATTGCCAGTCAGTGCTATTAAGAGTTCCATTTTCTGTGTGTGATGTCTGCAGAGGCAGGATGCCGGAAAGGGAATGAGGGACAATGGATTAAACACTAGCCCAGGACTCAGGAGAAATTACAACTCGGTTTGTGTGCAGCTTTGCCTCACCTTCTGAGGGACTGATTATCCACTGGGTCTGAAAACCACTGGATTGGTGGGAGGCAGGCAGCAGCAGCCTGTTCCCACTCTGCTGAGTTGAGGGTGATGATTTTCAGCAGTATTGCTAAGTCAAGCAACATTCATTCTTCTCCCGGATGGGTTAGTACAAATGACTGCTGGCAGACCTGAGCTTGGCTAAAACAACATTGTTTGTCTCCTAGGGCTGTTCTGAACTCAGCTTGGTTCCCAGTCTGCTTTATCAGCTGCCCAAACAAAAGAAATAGTGACTCAGCCAAAGGAGAAGCTCACAAAAGAGGCAGAAGCCACTTGAGGTAGTGTGGCTCCTAGACTGACACCTGCAGGAACAAAAATTGGCAACAGGCTAAAAGATCTGGAGGGACACACAAACATGGACAGGGCAGGGAGAGCTGGACAGGGTAAGAGAGGACCTTGCTCTGTCAGTGCTCTCCAAGAACAGGAACTGGAACAACGGAGGTGTCACCACTGTCATGATTCTGTTAGCTTTGGTTTGCATTGCATTGGGGCTGTGCAAAATGGATTTGACAAACTGGGTTTGTGTGGAGGACGTTTCTGAAGCTGAAAGTAGATGATGTACAAGGAGATCTTTGGTCTTGTTACCTGCTTATTCTCCTTTCTGGCACACACTGGCTGTTGAAGTGTCTGTCTGCATAGGATAACAAACAGCCAAGATTGGCTCAGGGTGTATATGGAGAAAACAATGTCGTTTAAATTGGAAGGGGTAAAGAGCGGGGGACTGTGAATCAGAGGAATGTCTGAGTCATACCTTGTGCCTCCAGAGACCCCTGCTGATATAAGGCACCTTTCACTGTCCCTAGGGAATGATTTAGGCTGAGGACTGTGCAGAAGTGCATTTTCAGGTGCTGCTGAGTATTGTTAGGAGGAACAATATGAACACAGGGACTGCAGAAGTTTGGTCCTGTTCACCTTGGAAGAAGGACAGTGGAGACTTGCCTAAAGGTATAGACACAAATCACCCAGAATTAAGATCTCGGAATTTAATGTTCACTGAATGCAAATAAATTTGTGAGAGGTTGTTTGTTTTGTTTTTATGTGACCTTTAACGAAGGGAAAAAAAATTTAGGGAATCTGTATAGCTGAGGTTTTGGAGTACCTGAAGTTGCTTCATAATCGCTGACATTTTTTTCTAATTGTGAGGAAAATATGAAAAAACAACATCAGAACGTGAAAAGTGTTCACTTAAAAAAGCTTGACATTTAAAGAAACTAAATTATAAGTTCATAAGAAATAGAAAAATGAAAAAAAAAAATAGTTCTTTTTCATACCACTTACTAGTAGCTCTGTCATAAAATAACAGAATCACTACCCTGCAGTAGGATTCTGCAAAATTACTACCCTGCAGATACAGTAGTTACAGTTCAAAGTGACTTTTTTTCTGCAATGCTGGACTTCTATTTCCTAAAGCCATCAGCTCCAAACAGAGTGATGGCAAGTATTTAAACCACTTGCATGAAAATCAGCCTTGACAACAGGAAAATAAATTGCAGATTTTTAAAATGTTCAGACTAGCAGTAAAAAACAGTAGTTGTTAATAGATATGGAAAAGTAGGGTTGTTCCATAAAGAACAGCGCTATGCTGCAGTGATGAGTCCTTGCATTGCAATTCATACTAAAAATCCCCCAATTCTGCTTGTAACATTTGTGAGGCAAATTACCTTTGGATTTAAAAATAATTCTCTGTGTTTCAGTGGAATGAAGGTGTGTTGTTTTCACATACATGCTCTCTCTTTGATCTCAAAAAGGTGTCAGAAAGTGAAGTTAAGTTTGCTTGTCATGACTGGGTACAATCTCATATCTGTATATAGCACTTTGCTCACTTAGTGAAAGAAGGAACCACCAGAAAAAGTAAAAAGCTGAGACATAAGGGGAAAAACAAAGCTTTTCAACATTTAAAACAGGGAGGAAAAAAGCCAAACATATGTAAAAATATGTAAAAGTATACATCTAATTTTGTCATGAAATCAGAAAGGCGTGGATCGGTGTTGCAGCTGGCATCCATGAAAACGAAAACTCTTAAACTCTTCTGTGTTGGAGATGTGGTTGAGCAGATGCAGTAAAAGCTAGTGTCAAATCTTGTCGTTTTGGGGCGTGTTCTGTTCTGTGGCCCATTACATCATTTATTCATTCCTTAAACTTTTCACACCTGACTTTCTGAAGCAATTCTTAGCTTTTTCTCTGTCCTAGCCTAGCCTCAGTCTGTGCTCCACTACCTTCTATAGAATGAGTAGGAGGTCTATAGGAAAAAGTACAATTCCAGTTATCTTTGTTCCTAATGTACTTCTTCCGTACTAAAAGTGAAAATGTACATGAAGAATGAGAATGTGTTTTGCTGAGATATAGCCAAAATATAGCTAGACTATTCCTTGAGTTTGCAGAGGTTTTCCTTGCCTCGCTTCTCTTTCCCTTTGCATGCGTCTACACAGCCTTTTTAAATATTGTGGTTACTGAAGCAGACGCTGCTTTAAATATATTATTTATGTATAGTATCCATAACAGCATGGCTTTGATTTCACTTGGATGTGCTGGGTTATGGTATAATGCTAAGAATAATATATGAGCAAACTCAAGTAATGGAGATCGTCTGCCTGCTCAGTTTTTGCAAGGGGACTTGAAGAATTAATTTATGGCACTGTAATTATGAGACCTAGTGAATGGAAGACGCTGCTAGAATTCTGAGCTTATTAGGGGGAATAGGTTCATTTGAAATAGGTTCAGCTTTCAGCTGAAATAGGTTCAGCTTTTTCTCTGTCATTGTCTGACATGGAACTGTGATGACATTCAGCCTGACGAATTTTTTTGTTTGTTTTGTTTTTGAAAAATCCCTGTGCTCCCGGTGCTCTGGTTGCTCTTATCCTGGTCTAGCACAGGGCTGTTCTATATTGTCTGCATAATGTTGTCAAGCAGGAATTTTACCTTTTTCATTTTTGGAGGGAGATCTGCCAAGTTCCCCTGTTTTGGGAATGTTTTTATTTAAAAGTACAGCATTGTACAAAAAGAAAGAGGTTTTCCAGCTGGAAGAAGTGATTCTTCTTTCCTCATAAACAATAAACAGCAGCAAAAGATAGCAGTGCTCTGCGTGCAGGCTGAGGTGCCCATTTCTGGCACCCCAGCAGCTAAGAATGAGGTTGAGCCTTATAGAAATAGAGGTTTGGTTAATGTTTGGGACTATAAGTCATAAAAGACTGGCTAATAACTGGAAAAGATTGGGAAACACCTGCACAAAATCTTTCACATCCAGGAATTTTATGTTTTTCATACATCCAGGAGGCAGATTTTACTGTCTTGTACATATCTCTACTGGATTCTCATAGTCCAGAAGACTTCAACGATTAAACTAAGAGGATATTCTTTTCTGTTTCTTGATAAAATTGCATTGGGACACAAATGAAGAATGTAATCCATGGAGAAATTCAGAAAATTCTAGCATAAGGGAAGAAATTAAATTGGTTTTTTGCATTTGCCATTTATCGGGGGCACTGAGGTTTCTGTCTGGAACTCTGTCACTTTTTTGTGTCCTGTTACAAGCAGAATCTGAGTAAAACAGAAGCCAGCATTCTTCCAGAGACCTTGAGAGCTGACCTGATTTCATCACTGTAGTAAATTCCCCCTGGGCATCGTGCAACCTGATAGCCAGGTTTTCTCCGCTTTTGCATTGCCAGCAAACCATCCCCTCATAGAATCTCTGCACTGAATGATCCTGCAGGCCCACATAAACACCTGGGCACTTCTCACCTCTGCAACATCTGGATGGCCAAGAAGTGCCCTTGCTTCTCTGGGAGCTGACTTTGACCCAGTACTGTTAAGGCCCAAGTTGCCTAGGTCACCCAGGTTCCTCTGCCTGGTGTGGTCTCTGTGCTCTCATTTTCTGTTGATACAGTTCTTAATTTTACAATTGATGTGATTATAATAAGTATTATTTTCTATTGATATTTCTATTGATAATTTGAATCTACAGAAATCGCTACTTTCTGAAATGTCTCAAGCGGAGGTGCTTTAGGCTTCAGAGTTTATAGCAGTGGCTTGGTTCTCTTTCCAATAAGGAGTTTGTTGAGCAGATCTTAATGTTAAGAATTCTTGTTGCTGATGTCTGAAAGCAGTTAGGCAACATGAATATTCGCAAAGAAGACTTAACTAGACAAACTATTAGGAAACCAGTTGTGGTAAGATGTCTGTAGATACACAAGCTATTTGTTTATGTCTATAAATTCTTGACGTAGTAAGGGCTCCTTTTATTCTTCCCCAGCTGAGAAGGCAGCTATGTCATTAAAAAGCCGTTTGGCTGGACAAAAGCAGCATATCTGGCAGAAGCGTGCTTCACAGGTCTGTACTTCATAACTATAAAGGAAAAGGAGATGTGGGAATGTAAGTATGCTCTTGAGGAATGCTTGAGTAAGTACTCAGAAGAACTTTGCAAAACCCAGTATTACATTTCTTGAGTAGCTATACAGTAGCTGGCACTTCTGTAATCTCATTCATTTTACCAATTTTAATGGTTTTAATTGCATCACAGGGTGTGAGACTCTCATGCCGTGTACACACAGGTCCCTGTACTATAATCACAATTTTTCTTTTCTGTCCACCTGGATATAGGTAGAGCGCTGTAAAACATGGCACCACAGGAGTGAGCTGCCACGGAAGCACTGAATTTGGGAGATGGGGTGGGAGAGCACCAGACTGGCTTCTAAGGAAGCAGCTGGTAGCACTGGTCATCTCCCTTCCCTCCAAATTCCCACCCAGTGTTGGAATTCCTGAAGCTATTCCACATTCCTCTATCCTATTTAAGACCATAAAGCACTTGAGAAATTTCCCCATTTTGTTGCATATAGGTAGAAAAACTTTATGTATGTGAATTTGGGGCACATCTGGACAGTGGTTAAATACAGACCGATGCCCAAAAATGTGGAAGGTGCAGAACAGCAGGTTTGGTCTGGGTTGTGTTTTTTTTTTACTTCAAGCTTTTGACAAACTTCTAATGTCAACCTAAGAAAAACTGCCATGGAAAGCAAGTGTTAGTCCAGCTGCATTGCATGTGAGCGCTTTACCCTGTCACTCTGTCTTTGAAGGATGTGCAAGAAGAAAGCTGTTAATGGGTTCCAACTGGCTTTATTTAAAGATAGATCTCTTTGTGGTTAAAGAACAGCTTTTGTTTTGTTACTTCTCTTTCCACATCCCCTCTCTGCCTTTTGGTAGAGACTCAGGAGAGAAAGCCAAAGTGAACATTTCACACCTTGCTAGCATCAGTGGTCTATGTTGTTGGAAAAATCCTCACCACTGAGCAAATGCAATTATTTATGTAAGAAGCGATCCACAGGAGCTGTGCTACTATGTGACTACATTCTTTATGGCTGCACAAATTACCTGTAGCTGCCCTTCTCTCAGCTGTTCACAAGGCATTATGGAAAAGGATTGATTTTCAGAATTTACTGGAAAGAAATGAAAATTAGTTTATTAGTAAAGGTATTGGTAGAAGAGCTCTGTGTCACAGGCCCACTGACTTGGTTTTCCACCTGAATGTATCTGTAGATAGACATCACCTGCTTTTTGTCTCACTTATAATCAAGTCAAAATCATTCCCATTTCATGTGTCCTTGTGGAGAAAATGGTGCTTTGCTTCCTGGGTACCTGTGTAAAATAGGATGAAAAGATCATCAGGTGTCTTGAAAACATGTTAAAAACAATTTTCCATTTGTAAACTGTCTGCACCGAAGGAATTAACTGGAACAGGCTGTCAGTGTTTAGCACTTACCTAAACTTCCTCTCACACGTCTTCAGAGTTGCCAGTGATTTGTTGCCAGATGCATGAAGGATGAGCCTGTCTGCACCAACTGCTCCAGGTGTTTAATAAACAGCTGTATGGAACTCACCAAACCTGGGAAAAGTTCACATTACTTTGTGTTGCTTTATTTTTTTAAACTGCTTGGTATTCTGGGCTCTCAGAAAGAGCTGAATAAAACTGTGTTAGGAAGCTGGGAGTAGTAACAGGTGTTAATTGTCCTAGCTGGTGTCGTCTAGGGACTCCTCCCTCATCCACCAGCCTAGGAGCCTGGTTTGAGCTCAGCTTTTTCAGTCAGTCCTCCCTCACAATCCCCAAACCCTCAGTACTCTGAACTGATTGGTCATCCTTCTATCCCTTCTTAAGTTTTGCAAGTGTGATTGTGTTTGTGTGATTCGTTTCCTTGTGCAGTGATCAGAGACATCTGTGTTGTCTTGCTGGGAAAACCCATTATACCAAAGGGATGGCAAATTCCTTCCACCTTCAGTTGACCTTCTGCATGGAAAAGTTACTTGCTGTCTTGGTTTTGGTTGGGATAGTTGATATTCTTCCTGGTAGCTGGTGTAGTGAAATGTTTTGGATTTAGTATGAGAATAATGTTGCTTGCTCATAACTACATTACGAAGCTTATTAATAGCTCTTGGATTTTTTGTTTGGATTAGGTGATTGTTGTCTCTTCCAACAGAAATGTTCAGTTCTGTTCTACCCCATCTCTGGCTGCACATCTGTACATCTGGGTTTTGCATGGTTCACATTTATAGGTAAGAGGCAGAATGAGTAAGAGCACTTCAGAATCATACCATTTAGCACAGAACATGGACGTTATAGAGATATTTGGCTTTCTTTCCCCCCATCTGTAAGTGTTTCTGTCTTCAGAAGATTAGAAGGATTGAGTACCTTGATTTTTTTTAATCTCTATGGCTAACTTATCTGCAGTGAGCATCACTGAATCTGATGAAAACTGCTGTTAATGACATGTGAATGAGACATAATGACCATAGTTTTCTATCGCCAATAAAGGCGATGGATAAAAATGCAGTTCCTAGTGTACAAGAAAATTGTAGCTGTGTAATTAGTAGAGGCTAAATGTGTTAGATAGAAGAAGAAAATGATTGTAAAAGATTGAAGTAGGCTGTTTTTTTCTTTTGGGACTCATTGCTATTGCTTCTTGCCAGTGGCATTCCATAGGAAAACATAGATTGAACTTCAAAAGTGTCTGTACGCTCATTGTGGCTTTATTGCTATTTCTAGAACAAAGCCAGGAGAAACTGTAGGATTAAATATTTCTCTGAATATGCCCACAAAGCACAAAAACTGTAGCCCAGCCTTGGCTTGAGAAAAGTTTGCTTCCAAGTCACAACTAGAGAGGAAAGGTGATGTGAGGAGAGGGATGGCCAACATGTAGATACAGTTAGTGATTTGTAGAGTATTCTTTATTCCTTGAAAGTTTGGATCACTACATGTGTTTTCAGTTATAAAACAAGTCCTACTGCCTGCATTGTTCTTATAATCAGCTTTAACTATGCTGTCAGGTACTTCTAGTCAGCACTGGCAACAGATCTAGGATGGGCTTTCTGGAGATGAGATATCTCACACTTGTGTGATGTCATTAAAGTGTCACAAACACCATTTGGCTGCTAAGAATTTGTGGAGTTTAGTACAGTCAGTCAGTGTTCTTTGGCCTGTACAAAACTAGATCATAGAAGAGTTTGGGTTGGAAGGGACCTTTAAAACTCACCTAGTTTAACTCCCATGCAGTGAGCAGGGACATCTGCAACTACAGCAGGTTGCTCAGAGCCCAGTCCAACCTGACCTGGAATGATCCCAGGGATGGGGCATCTAGGGCCTCTCACTGAGCAGCCTATGCCAGTATTTACCACCCTGATTGTAAAACATTTCTTCTTTATATCTAGTCTAAATTTCCCCTCCTTTAGCTTAAAATCATTATTGAGAACTCTTGCAGGGCAAGAACTATGTCCTGAACACATCCTTGCTATTTAAATATACCTCTTTGGAGTTTTATTTTAGAATGCAAAAATGAACACTAGGTGTTTATCTTGAGCATAACAGGAGAATAGGTTAAATAGTTCCGAGCATATGGAATCCATTACTAGACTGTACAGATAAATACACTATTCTTTCTCAATGTTCTTAAATGGTGAAGTCTACACCAACAAAATTGTACATTTATGCAGGAAGAATAGATAATGACACTGCAATGGCTGTTTAAGGGCACAGGTACCCAGGTCACAAATACTAATGAGCCTGTGCAAATGCTAGGTGCAAGGGGAAAAAAAACTGCATTCACTGAAAGTGTATCCCTTCAGACTGAATTCTGTCCCTGAATATGCACACAGAATTTCCTTTGGCTTTGATGGGCTGTGCATGAATACATTTGATGGAGGAATTTCATCCTTACAATTCCTTTTCTTTCTTGCAGCTTCCTGCTTGGCTCTTAAAGTTTTTATTTTCTCTTGGTTTAGCTCATCGAAATATTGCTGCAATGATGCATTGAAAGGAATTTTCTTGGGCCCATTTACTGCTTAGTTTAAAATTATTATTCTTTAAAATAATTTAAATGGGTTGCCTACTGTAATAATAAAATAACCCTTTTTCTATTTCATTCACTGTGCGTTTGGCAGGTAAGTGATACCAGAGCTTTAGAAACTGCCATGTAGAGTTAGAACTAACAGGAGCACTGTGTTTTTCAGAACATAGACATGGACAGAGCATGGATAATCTGCCTAGGATCTCTAACAATAAGCAGCAGTTTGAGATATTAATTTGGGAACCAATCTTTTATCGTTGTTAACTACCAGATCTCAATATTATACTTTACTCAGATAAATGAGAAATATCATGGTACTAGAATGAAATCAATCAGCTGGAGCCAGGTGGTAGCATAAAAGCTATCGATTTTTTTAAACAGCAGATTTCCACTGGTGTGATTTGGTGCTCCCCCACCTCCAGCAAGGCTTTAGATCTTGTTCAGTTTGATGAACATTTCAATCAACAACTGCTGTCATACCACTACCAGTTCCCATTCCTATCCCAAACCATCTTTCTTGTTCAGTAGGGTGGTCAGGTAGCCGAGCCAGCCAGTTCTTCCCTTTTATCAAGGGTATAATGGGGCTGGCAGAGGCTTTTTCTATGACAGGTTAGGTTGTGAAGGTTTTTTTGCTCATCCAGACTGACTCACAGAAGTACACCTTCCTTTGCTTTCTGGTTTCTTGCTCACTGGTAAACCTTGCTTGTAACCTTTCTGTTGTCTAAAACCTAGCTCTGCCCTCAAGTGTAGGCAGCAATGAACATTTCATATAACACTGCCAAGTCCTGGGCTCTTTCAGTACTTTTTAGTATGGCAAATTTTGCCCCAAAGTTGGTATGTCTGAGAGACAGCTGCTGTTTCTCCCTCTACATGAAGCCAGATTTGAGTGCTCAAAGTAGAATCCAGATGTTACCTGGTATGAAAATGTAATGCAGGAGGCAAGTCCAATTCCATTCCTTCCAAGTTAAGTAAGGTGCAAACAGCCCACGGAAGTCAGTGGTGCAGTGTTGGGTATCCTGCCTGTTTTCTGTGGTAACATCTTGAATATTGGAATCAATATTTCTGTGTCTGTATTCTTTTGACAATGTTTTTGTTGGAACAGCTGATAAACTGTTCCTTTGATACAAGCCTGTTTCTGATTGAAGTATTAAGAAAGCAGATTGTCTAAATGTGTCAATCATGATAAATCAGTCAGAAACAGTCCATGCTGTACAGAAAATATGGAAATGCCTCATTTATTTGCTGATGTCAGATTTTTAGGGAATGCCAACACTGCACTGTTGCCATCACTACAAAGCATCTACTGGGAATAATCAGGGTGTCTCACCCTCTATGACAGTTTTTGGAAGGCAGCTTGTAATTGACTATTTAATGAAGCAGAAAGTGAAGTCAGGTTTGCATTATAGGAAAATACTAAAATGAAATGAAATCTCATTCTCAAAAGGAAAAAAACCCTAAACTTCTAGCTCCTCTTCTTCAGATGTCTTCATTTAAATGCAAATAGTAGCTTCATCCACAATGAAATTTTAAAAAAACCTCTTTTTTTTCCTCCCTGGGAAACAATAATGAGGGTAAATTTAAGCCATTTCATTTTTGTAATAAGATAATCCTTTTCAGTGCTCAGGGTAATATTATGATAAGGTTGATTTGAAAATTATTATTTTTGGATAGGGAAATGTATTTGGGGTTTTTGTAGAAGCAGGAATTCTGAATACACTCTAACCCTGCCCAGATGCTGGTCCTGGGGTTAGTAAGCTCAAGGATATGATTCTGTTGAGCTCAGTGGGCAGATACTATTATCTACATTAAATCTTGTCCCACCTACGCTTTTTCTGGTTGATGAAAATGATGTTATGGCACTTGTGGGATTTCTTTGTGGTATTTGTACACAAGCAGATTTCATCAGCCCACAGCATTCATCTGATTTATTGACTTTAGTGCCAGTAAAGATGAGAATACATCAAGATGACTACAAGGTTCTTGAACAAGTGTTGTAGTTTATCACAGACCTTCACTCAGCATCACACTAATTCTGGCCCAGGCTGTACTGGGTTGAAATCTATTGTTTGGTGCCATACAGTTACTGATGGGTTATCACATTTTACGCTGGTGATTCATATTTAAAATTGTGTTCCTTTTTCTTTGTTTTAAATCTCACTTAAAATTATGAATAAAGCTACTTCAGGCTTTCTTATACATTCTACTTGAATTGCAGTGAAATATTTCCTTTGGTGCCAGGATATTGTAGACATTTAAGTTGGCATAGTTCCCCAACATGCATGTCTGTTCATATCTGTAGGTGTAGTGATTATAGATCTAATAAGCTACAGTAACATTTAGCTGTTAGTATGAGCGGCTGATAACTTTGTCAGTTCTCCCAGTCCCTATAATACCTTTCCAAACACTGAGTGTATCAAAGTACTTCTTTCATTTAGAAAGAATGTTTTGCTTTCTCTAGTATCCCAGTAGAATGAACTCAAGGACAAATAATATGGAGCATTGACAAGAATTAGAGCTCATTGATAGAGAAATATTAATTTTATACAGCTTAATAGCCAGAGCTCAAAATTGTTCTATTTAGCCCTAGAAAGCCCAAGGACTAAATACAAGGGATTTCATAGTTTATAGGTATATAGCAAGATCTTTCAGCAATCAAAACATACCTTTACTGTATCGTCTATTTAAGAAAAATCAAATTGTAGATGTTAGTAGAGATCAGAATTAGTAGACAACAAAATGCTTGTTGATGTAACTAAGGAAAAAGAAAGAAAGAATAGGGTCCCTAGTTATCTCCTGTGATTGACCAGACTTTACGCCTTTTGCCCTTAGTGGTTTGGAGGCACCTTTTTTTCTAAGAATAAACAAATACCTGCCTTTAGGCCATAGAAATGAGTGTCAAGATTTAAAAATTGGAAGAGAGCATTCTGTGTAACTGGTGTGATGAGTGTTAGTGGCATTAGTTCCAATAATACTGTTACTCTCAGCTTTACTTGTAGTTTTTACTTGGTTATATCAAGACTTTCTTTCACTTTACATATATATGTCTTTATGGATATTTCAAGTTCATGTCACTATTCTTTGTCTGCTTCTTCAGATAGTTGTCCTGGTTCTATGTCACAGGTTTTGAAGTTCTGCTGAGCACAGCAAGGAGCAATAACATGCATTATGTCCAAGATGGTCACTGTGGTATAGACATATAGATGCACGTTACCTGCATTTTGCTTTCCATTACATATTTTTACATTGTTAGCCTTTAATTAGCACATTAAAAACATAGTTTTCCTTTATTAAGCCAGAAGGGTTTTCTTTGCAGTGAAAATGAGTGCTTCAATTACCCTTCTACTAATGGATAAAGCATAATTAACATTGTCTTGAGGCTAATTTTCATTTACACTGCCATTCTCTGTAAGCTGAACATCATTCTCCGGAAAAAGTCAATGTGTCACATTTATTAGCCCGGTTTGCACTTTAACACCAAGAAAATTAATTTAAGATACATTAACTTACTTAACTTCAAACACAATTAAATGATCTGATGACAGAAGATAACTCTAATGTGTCCTTTATGAAGTCACGCTGTTTGGTTGTGCAGGTGCTTGTTAAATGGGATCACATTTATGTGTGTGAAAAGGACAGAATAGAAAAAGCACTTCCAAGGTTTGTGTCCCTCCACACATGAACAGTCACCACAAAACTTGGTTTCGGGTGAACTGTCTTTCCATCACCTATGTTAGATTCAAAGGTTACAGCTGTGCAATTGTATCTCAGCTTTTAGGCTTGAAAAATACTGCCAATATCTCTTCTGTCCTTGTAGCACAATTGCGAGAACTGTGTGCAGTACATTATGGGGCATATAAGGAAAACCACAAACAGCTTCAGAAGTACAGGCAGTGGACTAGACCTTAAATGACTTTTTCTGTGCTGTTTTTAAATGTCTAGTCTGTGCTGACTTCTGTGAGACAACTACTTCTCTAATTTCACTGGGATTTTACAGTTGGGTGTTTTTAGGATATTATTTCCCTACATTTAGTTTACACTTTCCCTTAACCACTTTAATCCTATAGCTCATAGCTACAGTCCTCTCTGGGTACCTAAACAATACCCCTTGTCCTTTGGGATGGGTTATTTGGTTTAAGCCTCAAGAGACTAGTTCTCTATTATGGAACTGCAATAATGTGAGTAAGAGAGAGATGTCTATTGAATGACAGTTACAGAGTCTTTCTAGCACTTACTGGGATTGCTGCTGCTCCTATTGACAGTGGTTCACCCTCATCTTGAGTTGGTTGTTGGACATGTTTCACCGTAAATTGTATTACGGGGAGATAATGGACCGCTTTTCCCCTTAAGTCAATCCACCCAAGAACAGGCTCTCAAAACGGAGAGTGACATAGCAGACCTCTCAAGTCTTCATCTTTTCCCAGAAATGACTCCATGATACTTGATTTTTTTTTTTAAATTCTGATTGCAGAAGTAACAATCTGACCCCAAAGCATGTGTGTGGAAGTCAAGCATTCTGCCATTGGTTTTCTGTTCTTATGTATCCCCCATGGACAAACCTTTAGCACCTGCACATCTGAAACAGTAATAACCACAGCGATGAAGACAGACTGCGGTGTGATTATAGTTTTCCTTTGCCCTCTGTTAGGAGCAATTTTTTATAGCAGTAACCTCTCCTGCAGCACTAAAAGTAAGTGGCATAGGATGAAGGTGTACCAGGTGTGCAGAGGGAGATAAACTCAAATAGTATTACATTATGACAGCAAAATCTACTGGTTTGTAAAGAAAAACATGCCTTCACAAGAGGCAAGGTATTTCCACAATGAAAAGCTCAGCAATTTTTCTTCATTTTCAACTGGTAGACGGAGAAGGAGTGAGGAGTGAAAGGCAGGTAGCCTGAATGGTTAGCTTTGCCAGGCCTCTGCTACTGCAGAGCTTAGGAGTTATTCTAGTCCTATGGAAAGTTAGTAATTTGGGGTTTTGACATCCCTTTAAGTACCCAAGAGCATAGTTTGGCAGTAGATTCTTTAGAATATGGACAAAACCATATTTAGAGTGAACTTAAAACATGTCTCTGATTTTGGCATTTACAAATAGTTCTACATCTGTCACTTTCCTCTATGGTGAGAAAACCAAAAAATAATCCCTGAATTATCATGGATGCAAAAATCTCTATTATTGTTAAACTTTTCCTTCTTGAGATACTTCCATTTTTCTTTGAATAATTATCACTGTGAGCAAACTCTTGGAATCTCCAAGAGAAATAAACTTCGAGTCAGAGACCAGTCCTGGATCAGTCAATTGTCTGCTGTAACCAACCAAGGGTCTGATTTCAGACCCTTTGAATAACAGTGAGCTGCAGATGGGTCATTGCAGTTTAATCAGTGCAGCAATTAATGGTTGAATTAAATGTGAAAAGGCCAGGAAGGGTATAGCTAATGCAAAGCTTTTCTTCAGTTGCCTCCTTCTAAGGTGTTAAAGCCTTAGTGGGTTTGTCCTTTCAGTGTGGTCTCTATCATGGTTAAGGAGAGCTTCTTCAGTGGCTTGGCAGTGGTAAGTAGAGCCATGGGAGTCAGCCAGATTAGTCTTTACGGTACCTGTCAGTCTTTACAGTGTAGAGTGGATGTGTGTGTCCGCCGTGGAAGAAAAATAAGGCATATTAAAATCTATTTGTTTTGGTTCAGGAGAGCAATAGATTATGATGCTAACCTATCGCTAGGAGAGGTGATAGATGTGAATATGAAGAAAACTAAGATATATAGGTAACGTGGATAAAAAGACAATATCCTGTTTGGACTCAAGTTGAATCCATAGGCAAAACCCCAAGGAGCCTG
The DNA here is from genome assembly GCA_013397515.1 of Upupa epops. NCBI lineage: Eukaryota > Metazoa > Chordata > Aves > Bucerotiformes > Upupidae > Upupa > Upupa epops. The sequence goes on along the minus strand of VZRI01006406.1, from coordinate 125,109 downwards.
TAGGTGAGAAAACACCCAATAATCAACACTGTCATCATTTTCAAGTACAAGAGGTATCAAATTTTATGTTCTACAGGAATAGTGTAGCAGAGGAGATGAAACCTCTCTGGCTGGCTTCAGTGTCTGAATGAAGGTTCAGAAGCAGGGAAAGGTTATGGACATGTACTGTTGTCTCCATCTGGTCCTCAGTTAAGCCCTTGAAAGTGGCATCTGCACCACGTGATGCCTTCGTGGGAGCAGCAGAAGAGTAACCTGTGGACTTGCTGCCATCCAAATAAACGAGCCATTATATTTTGACAATAATTACAGTAGCCACTAGGTACGTGGTGTAGAATAAAGCTTGAACACAGCTGCTTTGTTTCAACAGATTTTCAGTGGCTCTAGCTGTTCCGTGTAAGCGTGTGTTTTACTTAATTGGACCCAAAAGCATTAAATACATGAAGAAAAAGAGGAAAAGCACAAAACTGCAGAGATAAGATACAGTTTGTACCAAAGCAACAGATTTTTTCCTCTTTCCTGAGTTTGAATGTAGTTAGAAAAAGAAATATGTTCCTCCCAAAATCCAATCATTACAGCATTAAACATATATCTCTGTGTGTTAGCAACAGAGGCCTGGCCCAGAAAGTTGACATTAAAAGACACAGGGTATTTGTTCCTGTAACATACAGCCTGATCCTGTGTACAGACCCTGTTCAAAAACACCTTCAAAAGACACGTTTGCTGCTCCGGATCTAATCTCAGTAGGAGTGCTCTGCCCACCTGCCCGTTATTGCTCTCATTAAATCAGCGTCCCAGTCTCAGCATACTTAAGGGTCTGTCAGCATTTCCATTTAATAGCTGCCACTGTTAATGTGGTGGCCTCTTTGTGTTGCACAGAGGTTATCAGTATGCTGTGGATACTACTGCATTTGCAATATAGTTAAGAAAAGACAGGACTTAGATTTGATTGAACAGTTTTGACTGAAATGCTGGATTAGCATTTCAAATACTTTTTTTCTGCTACCCTCTTGGGTAAGCCCTAATTATTTAAAAATAAAATGCTTTCCGAAATAGATGACATTGCTAATTGAAACAGTCACAAATGGAAAAGTAATGTACATGCTGCAAGTTAACCAAAACAATTTAGCTGTCTGTAGGGGCCATTACAGGAATCAGAGGTGGATTAACTATGGGGAGGAGCAAGAGGGAACAGGGCGTCTGTAACACAGACTTAACCAGAAATGAAAACACATTTGTCACAGAATGTGTGTGGACTACTCAGTCTTTCTGTTGTCTGATGCCATGTGTTGTTATTCTACATTATAGGCAAGCTAGATTATTTCAGAATTTTAATCAGAAAATTTTATATTCTATTCTCCTGTACAAGAAAGTAAATGGATAATTTAAAGGACGGTAAGAATTTTTTACAAAACATTAATATATTTTGACACCAGAATTCTGCCTGATACCGCTCGTCCCACTTTGTATTACTAGTTAGATATCATAGAATCACAGAATGTCATTATATCCATCACCACAGTCACTGAAGCACCAGTAAAGTATTAGACAATCTCACCCTCAGCTGTGTCCTTCTTTTTTCTTTTTTGGAAGAAAACAAAAAGTGTATGCTAACATGCAGGTACTAATTCTTAGTTAGTACTGTCGTAGTTCATAAACTCAAAGAATCATAGAATCATCAAAGTTTGAAAAGGCCTTCAAGGTCATCAAGTCCAACTGTCTGCCCTACAACTCCCAACCACTAACCCATCTCCTGAAACACCATGTCTGCCTGTTTGTTGAAACCCTTGAGGGACAGTGCCTCCACCACCTCCCTGGGTAGCCTGTTCCAAGGTCTCCCCACTCCTTCTGGGAAGAAGCTTTTCCTAAGATCCAGTCTGAACCCCACACCTGGTGCAGCTTGACCCCATTTCCTCTGTTCTGTTGCTAGTCACTAGGGAGATGAGGCCAACACCTGCCTCACTACAACCTCCATTCAGGTAGTTGTAGAACTACTACTATTGTTCCAGCTAGACAGCCCCAGCTCCCTCAGCTTCTCCTCATCAATCCTTTTCTCCAGACAGCCCAGTTGCCTTTCTCTGACCCCTTTCAAGTCCTTCAATGTCCTTCCTATACTGTGGTGCCCAAAACTGCACCCAGTACTCGAGGTGCAGTTCGTGAGTTAAGAGCAAAATGTGACCAGTACTGGCAAGGGAAGTTCTAATACATGTAAGTAATTATGGCTTATGAGATGGCTAAACAAGCAGTGAAGAAGGAGCCCTGTTTGGCTTTATGCTAAATAAGCTGCTACAGGGATCACAGCTAAGGGACAGCTGATTGATTCAGTAGTGTAGAGCTACACCCTTTAGCAGGGAATGGCCAGCCCCAGCTCTTGCTGCTCCCAGTGTACAAAGCAGAGGGGTGATGAAATCTTTGATTCAAAGGAGCATTCTGGCAAGGGTCCAGTTTGTTAATTTCTTTTGCACTCTACAGACATTCTCCTCTCTTCAGTGCCCTTAACTTGTGCTTCTGCTCTGGTTCTGTAAGTGCCTTACTTCAAGCATGAATCAAAGGGCAAGGGAATAAAAATAGAGCCAGGAGTTCTAGTGCCAGATTCCCTCCAGTTCAAAACACTTTTCCAGCATGTGGCAAGCCAACATTAACATCTCTGCATTTCAGAATTGAAGTTGTATGCTTCGTAGTGTTTGGGCTTTTAGGAATTGTTCAGAGATAAAAAAAATAAATGTTAAGGGCTGTGCTATTGAATTCTATCCATCCTAATGCTGTTCCAGAGCAAATCCCTCCATGTCATGTAAGCAGAGCATTAAAGGAAACAGCACTCAAGATGATGCTCCAAAATGTGCTTTAATACCACAATCATATATTATGTTCATGTGGTATGTTTCATAATATAATGAATTTGAAAGCAAAGGTTTATGCAACATAAACCTAGCTTTAGGCAGACTTTAGAGTTTAAAAAGTTCCAAATGCTGTTCAGAATCTCTCACAGGCATTTACAAAACTTCCATTCTCAGTGTAGGATTTTTTCTGATGAAACTTTCCTCCATTTCTTCTGCCTGGATGAGAGACCTGTTCCAAGGTGGGTGAGACAGATGTTTTTATGACTTGAATCTTTGCTCTTTGACCACTTGGATCTCTTTAGGTCCTACCCAGAAACCCTAGTACCCAGAGGCCTTCAGTCTCTCAGTAAGGCTGAGTGGAGCCTTGGTGGCTTTACTTTAACAGACTCTGTCTGTTGAAGGCTTAAATAGTGCTCTATCTGCTCAGTAGTGCCTGTATTGCTACTAGATGGGCACTCCCAGGGCCTCAGATGGTGGGAGCCTTTTATAATACAGATTACATTTGGCCAGATGTGAAAAAAAGTATATGAGGAGCCTCTTGATATCACTACAGAAATGTGTCTTTCTGATTTTGTTTTCCATGCATGCTGGAGTGATTTCTGTTTCTCTGCTTCCATAGCTCCAGACTGAGCTTTAAATTTGGTGCCTCACTCACCATCCAAAGCTGCAATTTGCCAACCCACTAAAGTGTATTTACTGTTGAATTTTGAGGGCAGGCTAGGGGAGAGCAGTTGGTTATCAGAGGAAGAAGCTGCTATGGGACTGGTATGAAATGGACTGTCTGAGGCAAAATTCAAGCAACTGTTGAATTTAAAGAAGCTGGTTACTGGAGATTGAGGAAAGAAGACCTTATTCTCCCTTTCCATCATTTCAAGGTGAGCCAAGTCCACCACCCAGTTGTGCAACCTACTGGTGAATGTGTAGTAGGTAACTTCTGAGCCTGACTTATGAGTGATGCAAGTCTGTTGGTGCTGGTGTTGGAGAACATGGCTGTAGTTTTTAGTGTGGGAGCTCTATAGTTTGGTAGTAATGTTTTGGGTTATTAGGTTTCCCTCACACATATTACTCTATTTTAGGAAATAACTGAAAGTCAAGTTTATGTCAAAATAATCTGCAGTTGTTGAATATAAAAATGTTCTCTGCCTGATTGATCTGTTTGCCATAGTCACAATACACTTATCATTATTTTAGCAAGGCAGCTTAGCAAGGAAGATGTGACTGGTAGGAGTTTTTCCTGACAGTGTCCTTTGAGATCAGGACCACAGAACACTTTGGGTTAGAAAGGACCTATCTAAATTTAAAAATTCACATGCTGCTTCCAGCTCCTTGCTTGACTTCCTGAGACTTCACTAAGACTCTTCTGATGGTGGAGAGAAGTGAATACAGAGAAGCTTTCCAAGTCAAATATTTGAGTCCTGATGGTGAAAGAACATGTGACCATAAAGGTATATTGAAAATCAGCAAACCCCCTGCCTCTCCCATATAGACTTACTCAGCTGAGTGGCAGTGGATTATATTTTGTATAATGAGGCATGATCTATCCCAAGTATTTAGCATAATAGATGGACAATAATTCATTCAGGAGTTGTCAGCATACAACTTGGATGCTTTACGTTGAGTAAATAAACAGGGCCTCATTATACTCAGGAGTCTGTGTGGAATCAGGAGGCAGGAATTGTATGATTGTGTTTCCAATGGTTGACAATTATTTTAAACCATTGCAGTGAATAGGTTGTAATTCATTTGTCCCTTCCCTTTTGTCTGCTGTTGAAGAAGACTTGAGAAATAGCCGTGCTTGTAAGCACTGCCGTGTGCCTGGTGCTGATAAATGTATCAAACTCTAGCTTGACTTTATCTAGGAAACAGATTTTGATAGCTTGCTAGGATTTAGGTCATTGGATAATTCAGTGCAAACTGCAAATCTTAATGCTATTGACAAAAGACAGAGCACAAATAGGCAGCACTTTCTATAACTCCCAGACCTGTAAGTAGCTCTCTTCTCACAGATTTATAGTAAGTGTCCTTGAAAGCCAGCCAAAACGTGAATACCCTGGCTCTAGATTGACAGGTTGGGTTTGCAGATTTGTTGCACCACCGTTTGCCCTGTGAGACACTTTGTAAAAGACCTGCTCTGTGATGGAACGTGCATCTGTTAAGAATATGAACTTATTAGGATGCAGATCTCTACATATCTATACCTCCTCCCGTACATGAAGAACTCACTGAAATCACTGGGGTCACATGGCTTCCAGACTAATTTATCTGGGACTCAAGTAAGTTCCTCCTACTCATCGTTTTGAATGTCAAATCCTAAAGTGAGGGAATGCACCTAATTCTGAGGTGCATCTGGAGACTGTTTGGTTTCTGTGGGTAAAAGACAGGAGATAAAGAGATTCAGAACATCAAAAGGAAGGGTGAGATTAGGTGGATGGAAACATAGTTTTCTGATTCCTTCTTTGCTTTTGTTTAGCTTTAGTTTGAACAAAAAAAAAAAAGCAGCCAAAAACAAAAAAAAAGAAAAAGAAAAACCGCTGTCTTTTCAACACAGACAGGCCAGGCCAGCAGTGTCCATCTTCTGAACAGCGACTTCTTGAGCCTTTTGCTGAGAGGCTGGTTGGCTTTTCCATGCTAGGAATAAATTATAAATAATGAATATGATTTGTTGTTTTCGTTTTTAGAAAATCAAGTCTAGCCTAGCTCAAAACACTCAGTGACAATAGAACAGTAACACATCTCACCTAAACTGCAAGTGGACGCTGAGTGGCAGGCACTGGTTGAGCTCAGATTAATCTACCTCCTGGTTTCTGGCATGCTTTAGGTAACACTCATTTAATTCAACTGTGTAACACAAGGAAAAAGTCTTAGTCACTGTCCTACTCCACCTGCTGTTAAACTTCACAACACAGACATTATGGTTTTTGTCACTAAAACACATCTCTTGAGGTTTAGTGCCATTTTAATGAAAATCAAAAGGATGAATACCTTTGTATGACTTCTGGAGATAGGATTTAAGACATGTGGATTTGTAAAACAAGCTCTACTCATTAATCTGAAGTCTTAGACGTCTTAACGTAGCAGAGGTAAAAGCTTGTGCACATGACAAAAAGTACTTAGTGCATGTTACCACAGGGGAAATCAGTCTCAGGACAAGTGCTGTGTCTCTTATGGAATTAATACCTTTTTTTGTGCATCAGGGAGAACTGTTCTTTGCTGCTGTCCTACCTAAAACAAGGACCTCTGTTACGCTTTAGCTGATTTGATTATTTTCTTCAGAAAAATTTAAAGTTTTGGTTTAAGAAGTTGCCTCTCCTCCACACACACTTCCCCCTCACTGATGTGTCATGTGGGAAGTGAATTAAAATGTCTTGAGGCCTTCTTCTCTAAGTTGTTTATGACCTGCAGATTGTAATGGGTTTTGTCAAGCCCTCACTTTGTGTCTGACACTAGATGGGAGCACTTGGTTGAAATATGTTCAGGGTCTCTGACTGACAACATTGGTGGTGAGCCAGGTGGTATGCATGGGACTCCAGACAAGGACCCCCACCATGGTACACCTCCCACTATGGCCACAACACTCTGCAAATCATAGGATTGGAAGGGACCTCGAAAGGCCATCTAGTCTAACCCCTCTACAACAATCAGGGCCATCACTCACCAGACCAAGTTGCCCAGATCCCCATCCAGCCTGACATTGTAAAGCTTCAGGGATGGGGCCTCCACCACCTCTCTAGGCAGCCTGTTCCAGAGATCCCCCACTCTCAGATTAAAGAATTTTTTTCTGATGTCTAACCTAAATCTACCCTTTTCCATCTTAAAACCATGACCCCTGGTCCTATCCTTACATACCCTATTGAGTAGTTCTTCCCTTCAGGTGTTGGAATGTCACTATAAGGTCCTGAGGGAATGTTCCTCCCAAAGCACTCTGGGAGATTGGCACAGCATGACCCAAATACAGTATGTGGCCAGAGGCTGGGGATAGCATATGGCTGGGAGCCAAAACCTCTTATATAACCTTCTACGTTAGCGTATGTGTGACCAGCCAGGCGGGGCAATCAGCTAGTTCTCTGAGCTAGCCACGCGCAGCGGTAGCCCATCACAGAGTGCCACAACTAGTGAGCACCAATCATATGTTCACACTTGCTGGTACATGCCAATAAACGCAGGCACAGCCAGCAGTCAGCATGCCTCCTTGCCTACCTCTGGATGCCTCCACCATACTGCCAACTCCCGTGTCATCCTTTCATCACTACAAGGTCCTGCTCCACTAGTTCAGAAAGGCAATACTGGAAATCCTAACTTTAAAATGGGACTGTGGACTTACAAATGTCATGAGAGCTGTCACCTGTTTAACACTCAGAACACAGTCCATGATAGGAACACAGGGAGTCAAGGCCTCCTTCACGCACTACTTGATTGAGATGCTGTAGGTTTTCTCCAACAGCAGCCATAAAACAAGACAAACAAAGCACTGAAGTAACTTTTTCTTACCTTCTGCTTATTGTTCCAATGTTACTTCCAAAGCCCTGATTTCAGGCACATGCACTGAAGACCTTTCTGTAAAACATGTTTAAAAACTAACATCTGTTTAAGAAAAAATAAAAATGCCAAAATGCCAGGATTTTATTGTCAAATAAAGTAATCATAGAATCATCAGGGATCGGAAGGGACCTCAAAAGATCATCTAGTCCAATCCCTCTGCCATGGCAGGACACCTAGACCAAGTCACAGAAAAGAACATTATGAATTGGAAGCAACCTGGAAAGATCATCCAATCCAATTCCCCTGCCATAGAACCCATGAGCTGCCCTCTTAAATTTGCAAGCAACTTTTGTCAGTAACATTGTGTTCAATCCCAGCAGCTACAGGACTGGTACTATAGTAATTGCTGTAATAGTTTGACTGATAGGGAAATCTGGGGATGTAAGTACCAGTATTAACATTCTAACAGGTTTAAAATCGATTCATGTGTGTTTTCTGCTTATTCTGTGTTAGCAGAAAGGTTACAAAACTTGAGATGCATATTTCAGAATTGTTCATTCACCAGGGAAAGAAATCACAATAGGACTGGTAGGAGTTCAGTGTATATATCATCTTTAATAGCTATGCTCTTTGTTTTCAAAGGCACAACTTCTCAATATGCAATTCCATAGTACTGGGATACCATGATCAAGAGCTGGTAAGACTCTCATCAGATCTGTAATGGCAGGGTGATGACAAGATGTTTATAGGAATTGATAGTGTGACCTTAAATTTTGAAGTTTTTACCAGGAGTGTGCTTGCCCTTTTCTTCATACACTGTCATTTCATTTTCTGTGATTCTTTAATTCTTTGTTAGTCATCAATTACTTAGAGCTCGAAGACAGAGTTCAGGTGTCACCTCTTAGGTGTAACTATGGTAACAAGGCAACAATTAACACTGGTGTCTTCCAATGCACGTTTTGCCTAGAATTAATAATGACCCCAATGTTGGCAGCACTTAATATCCCCAAGCAATTACAGAAGGAATTGAAGGAAAATGAAGGAAGATGAATGAGGATATTGATATTGATAACTCCTGACATCAGAGACAAGCTAGAAAGGAAATGAAGGCCTCCTGTGATACATGGGAAGGCAGAAGTTCAAATTCTTCTCTCTGTCATCTTTTCTGAAGATCAAAAATGGACAGGACGTGGCCTGGCCATGTTTCCCTGCAAGAGTCCTTTTTCAGCCTCCCTAGACTCCTAATGTAGCAAAGAGAAGGGCTGGGCAATCGTGAGCCTATTTTGCTGATGGAGATGAGCTGATCTGGTGGTGAGTGCTTCAGAAGATGTCTTGGTGCTAACCTGTCTCATTCCATTTCTCTGAAAGCTGCTCTTCTGGGGCAGCTTAAACTGATTTAACTGCTCAGTGCCTGGACCATCCTGTTTGGTGGCTCAACATTCATCTGACCCCAAGCTGGGCCATTTCAGCTAAATCAGCAGAAAACTATCCCTATAAAAGGCACTTAAGTCTGCTAGTGTAGTGGAACCCATAGTCAGCAGTGACTGAGAAGCAGTACTGGGGAAGAGCTGTGGAAGCCAGCATCTGCATTCCTCCAGGAAGGTGTGTTTTATTTCCATTTTGGTCTAGTAACACAGAGCTCTGATCCTGCTAGCTTCTGCAGCAGAAAGTGTGGTGTAGTAACACAGAGCTCTGATCCTGCTAGCTTCTGCAATAGAAAGTGCTCCAGGCTTCAGCTCTGTCAGTTCATGGCCACCCGTGCCTAGCTCATGTTTCTCCCTTTCCCAGCAGGGGTATCAGATTCATGGCTTCTTGTCTAAATCTCAAACCATGAAGTCTTAACCCATCACCCATGCCCCCTCCCGACACACACACACCCCATTCTCCGAACTGCCATGAAATGTTCTTGTCAGTGTGCTGAGGCTGAAGTCAGGAAGGAAATGCCCTGTCTAACCTCTGGCACAACACTGCTTCAAGTCCACATGTCACTTTTGCACACTGCAGCACATGGAAATATTTTGTGAGATTCATTCCACATGCAAGAAAGCAAGGCTCAGCTCCAGCACTCATCATATCCAGCTCCCAGAGATGTCCATTTCCGGTAAGAGCATCCCCTCCTCTTTGAAAAACAGTTTGTAAGGGGACATTAAATGTGTTGCACCCAGATATGGTACATAGTACTAGTAGCATGTTACCTGTGTTAGTAGATGTTAAATGCTTTGTCCCTCTGAGTTAAATTGGAAATAGGTCATAGCTGACATGCTATGTCTGTTGATGTGGACATGCTGAAACGTGTCCAGAGGAGGGCCATGAGGATAATCAGAGTGCTGGAGCACCTCTCCTGTGAGGCCAGACTGAGAGGATTGGGGTTGTTCAGTCTGGAGAAGAGGAGGCTCCCAGGTGACCTTATTGTGGCCTTCCAGTATCTGAAGGGGGCTGCAAAAAAGCTGGGAAGGGGCTTTTTGGGATCTAAGGTAGCAACAGGACTAGGGGGAATGGAGCAAAGCTGGAGATGAATAGATTTAGACTTGATATGAGGAGGAAATTCTTCACTGTGAGAGTGGTGAGAACCTGGAATGGGTTGCCCAGGGAAGTAACTGGGGCCCCATCCCTGGACGTGTTTAAGGCCAGGCTGGATGAGGCTCTGGCCAGCCTGATCTAAGGTGGGGTGTCCCTGCCCATGGCAGGAGGATTGGACCTGGATGATCCTGTGGTCCCTTCCAACCGAGACTGATTCTATGATTCCATAACTTCTTCCCAGTGAGGGTGACTGGGCTCTGGAGGGGGCTGCCAGGGGCTGTTGTGGAGTCGTCTCCTCTGGAGATATTTGAAACCCTCCTGGACTCACCCCCTCCTCTGGGTGATCCTGCTGTGACAGGGAGATTGGATTAGATGATCTTTTGAGGTCCCTTTTGATCCCTAATGATTATTTCACACTGATCTCTGCTTTAACCGTGGTCTAGGTAGTTTAGCAAAGTACCTTTTGTCTCAAGTTGCTGTGTGTCTACCTGTAGTCTTTAGCAATCATAAAAATATCTGTTCCTGCTTAATCTCTGCACAGCACCCACACAGCACCGGAAAAGACCAGGTGATGATGTGAGTAGAGATTACATTGTATTTTAAGTATTATTTCTCTGATTGCAATCTCTGGCCCTCCTGATGAAGTGGTCTGTTTTGTTTGTGTTATCAATGGGAATGCTTTGAAAATTGCTCTGGTGCTCAGGAGAGCAAGAAGAAAACTGCTTTGTGGTGAGCATTTTGAAAGCATGTTTACACCCCAGAGCATCAAATTAATTTCCCCAAAGAACAGGCTGAGCTGATCAAAACCAAAAGCGATCACTGGGTTTGCACTTATTTGAATATAAATAATTTAGTTTCAAGAAGGTGGTTAAATGCAGTGGCTCATGGCTATTGCCATATTTTCTCAGGCGCAATGCAATTATTTTCTAAGGCTCCGTTTTCTGTGTGTTAACCATACATTAAGTTGTAGCATCCTTTTCTCTGTAATGCAGGCAGGGGCAGAGGCAGCTCAGTGATTGGGCTGAAGCAGGGCACAGCACCAGACCTGACATTCCCAATCTGCATTCATCGAGGTACCAAGTAGTGGAAGTAGAGCAACAGCGTGTTAGTTCTCTGTTGTCCTTTTCTTTTAAAATGTTTTTCTGCAAAGCTTTTGAATCTCCGTTGAACTCCCTTAGGAATTCTAATGGCAAAATAATGAGAAGTTTCAAAAGCTCTAGGAGTTCTGCTAGATCTTTCTGCATTCTCAGAGATTTGTGAGAATTGACTATCACTAGCACCCATATACTAGCTGTTCTATATTTGTCTTAGATGTGTCTAACCACAGTAGTTAGTAAATTGTGCTACAGATAGCTAATACTTTACCAGGCCAGAGAATTATGATACTTTTGCTAAACTCAGGGACTGGGAAGCTTCATGACTGTTCTTCAGGACTTCTAGGGCATATGTGGCTGACATAAGGAGTCTATAGATCATCTCTCTTTCCTTTGAGTCTGTGCTTAACAACTGATAACAGTCTGGGAAAGTCCTAGAACATGACCTTGATTACAAAAAATTACAAATTCATTCTGCCTATAATCAAAATCTGTAGTATTCAATGTAGTTCAGCAAAAAACCAATCACTATAATCCCAAACTTCTGCAAGGCCTGGCAATTAGTATGGAAAATCTTCCACATTAAGTGGAGCTGAATATGACAAATGCAGCTGACTGAGTGCTTTTGTTCTGTACAGTTGGCATTCAGCAAGCAGGTCAAGCAGGACAATGGCCAATACTCAAAGAATAACCTTTGTAAAAATGTTAGATACTGGAAAAAAACATTTAATTTGTTTGCAACTGGCTTTACCAACCTTTTCTACTAAGTCATACACTAAGTAATAGGAGATTTTGTATGTTTTGGAGTCAAAACAGGTATGTATACATGCTAAAAATAGAAACCCCTAGAAAGACAATTCTTGGGATTCTGCAAACACTGTTTAGCTTCTGGCTGGAAGAGATGGCAGCCTGTGTCAGAGCAGCTGTGTGGGGTGCTGTCAGACCCATCTGTGATGGAGAGTGACACGTGTCTCTCACGTAAAGCCACTCTGGTCATGCTGCTGCAAGTGAAACATTGTCAAATGGCAGATGATCATTCAAGACTCAACTCACATCCTCCTTACTGGCCTGTTGTGACTGGAGCACTGCAGGGTGAGTTTGACCTCTAGGATCAAAAGAGAGCTCTGAGTCACCCTGCAAGCAGTTCTAGAAATAGCGGTGATGGCTGGCGAAGGTGCCTCAGTCTGGCTGAGTGGCAGCAGGCAGAAAATACACAAAATAAAGGATACTTCAAGTGATGCTTAAACTAGAAAAAGGTCATACTTTTAAAATACAAAATTCCACCTATTTGTGACAATGTGATAGCTTGCAAAGTGATGCTGGCACTCTGTATTTTACATATAATGTCTCACCCTTCATCCAAGCAATTATTTCAAGGAAGTTTGCCAGTGCTGCCAGTATTCTCTCGCCATAGGTAAATGTAAGTCTAATTGCAAGGAATTCAAAGTAGAATGACCCCTGCATTTACCCAGTCTGAGTTATGAGGAGCCTGTTCACTGCAAATGCTCAGTAAGGTTCCCAGGCAGCTCACCTTTACTGAATGTTAACAGATTAAAGTCACTTCGTTAGGTCTGTGAATATGGATTTAGGTGAGCAGTGGCACACAAGTTTGAAAATGTGCTTTGTCTTGTCCAGTATGTGTGATGCTGCTAATGCTAGTGCACAGCCTGCTCAAAAGCTCATCTGCTCCCAAAGACATGTAGTCAGTAGTCTTGTTTTCATAAAGCCTCTTACAGATGAGAATGTAAATAGTTCTCACATAGAGCTGTATCAGTATATTCATTATCTCAGCATAAGCTATCATACAGATAGCCTAATTTTCATTAGGAAGAGAGATGAAGATCTAGCCCCCAAGCTCAATGTGTTACCTTAAACCATGCCAGTAGTTTCAGTGAAGTAGCTGAAAATCAGGAGACTAATTACTGAAATGGCCTACCAAATTTGGGGGGGCGGGGTATCGGAGTTAGATGAGGTGATGTAAGAGCAGTAGTACTAAGGGAAAGGGAATACTTGGCAGACAACAATGTTTTTGTAGATGATTATGTTGAATAAATAAGCTGCATACAGAATCTGTTCGCACAGTTGTGGAAGAACAGAAGAACAGACTTTAAGGTCTGAGCATTAACATTTAATGTGAACAGAATAACTAAACAGAGAGTTGACAGTGTTAATAAAGGTAATACTAGATTTGAATGAGAAACTTTGTACGGTTAATTAAAAATCAAACACACAGTTATAATAGAAGTAATTATCCAGGAGTATTAAATCAGTTGCGAGTCTAAGCACATAAAAGAATTAATCAGGTATAATTTAATATTTGATATTGAGGGCTTATATTTTCCACTAATGCCAAAATCCATTCCATTAACCAATACAATTCTTCAGGTCTCTCTATAGAATGAGTCCCTGAAAGCAGGACAATGGTTGAACAGTTCTGTGGTAAGAAGTTCTAATTCTGCTTTCAAACTATGTTACAGTTCATACAGTCCTGCTTCTCTCTAGAAAATCACACTGGCTAAGGCAAATAAATCTTCAGTTCTATCTCCCCATGTCCAGCCGTGGCTAATAGCATATGCCATGGAAATCATATAAGGGCCAAGTAAACTGCTCTCAAGGCTGTGAAACTCAGTGTGTTTGTAATCTAGAGGTGTGGTCTAGTTCTTTCCTCCAGCAGGTCATCAATAACTCTTTAAATTGGAATGCAGGTCAATCCTTGCAAACACTCCTGTTTTCTGTGGCAAGAGTTTCATAATTCAGCTACATTATGTGGAAAAACATCATTTTCATCTTATTCCAAGCCCTGCCAATCTGATTTTTTTCCCCTTTTGTGATGTAAGATTATGACTCTTTCTTCCCTCTCAGCAGACCACTGGTGGTTCCATGGGGCTCTCTGGTAGCCTCTCTGTCATCCTTTATTCTTGCATCACCGTTTTAATCCATTTAGGGGCCTTCTCACCTGTCCCAGACACGAACAGTAAATAGTTAATGTTGGTGAGAGAGGGAAAGCAAGAAAGATTTTTTGCTTTTCTCATGAAGAAGGAGTTGAAATGCTGGGGCATTTCTGCAGAAAGCAGAAAGGCATAAAAACAGCATTGAATGACAGGGAGATTGTGGTTGTCATCTAACCTGTGCTAATTATCAACTCAGCTTAAACCAGATCTCACCAAAGCCAGTCAAGCCATCACAGTAACTCTGACTCTTGAGAACAGGCTTTTGCTGAGCAAACCCGTCACTTTGTCAAGGTAGGTCGGGAGTTTTGCCAAGCTTTTAGCTGCGAGGCCCCTACCTTGTAATAAATTCTGAACAAACAGGAATAGCTAAGCAAAAGTCATACTATTTCAGTCCCATACATCTCATGGCACCTGGAAGAAGAACCAAGCTTTTGTTGCTGTCACCTAAAGATTTTCTTCTTTTGTAACCCAATAAATAAATCTGTCACAAGTCAGAAACCCAGCCTACTGCTACCATTTATCAACTTGGCTCCTGCAGGAGCAAATGTCTGGAGGCAGTCTGTAGAGCTGGTAACAAGGTGATAAATGGTCACACCAGGCTTGATGTTGGCATCTGGAGGCAGTTATTTATCAGCTCAAGCACTTTATAAACCACTGATAAAAGGCTCCCCACCTTTTTCTTTCTTCCTAACTATAAACTTATCTACAGACAAGTTGTTTGGAGGAAACTCATTCCTCCAGCATATCTTTATTCATTTGCAAAAACAGGCTAGAACCTCAACATTTTTTTATTTGTGTTTGGTTGTGGTGATGGACTGCTAGCTCACATTAATAGTCATCAGAATTGCAGTCACTGAGATCCTTGGATACAGGATAAATCCCAATCCTTTCTGGGTACCTGAACTTGGAAACAGCCTCTGGTGTAGTCATCCACACCACAAAGTACTGCATTTATTATCAGTGTGAGTGTTGCAACCTAGCACTGCTCAGGTTCACAACTACATAAACATTGTAGAGTGACTAGTTCTTAATACAGTGCTTTGCTCATGTTAGGTTTTTTGTCATGTTTAAATTATAAGCTGAAGGAACTAAAGGAAACTGTTATTCTTGCACTGACACCAGAAGAATGATTGGATACAGATCTCTGTACGTTGGATTAAGAAAATACGTCAGACGTCCTGAGTACAAAATATGTAGTTTGTTGTCAGATCCAGATTTATTTCCTTGAGGATATTGGACTGACACTAACGTAAGTTCTTTACCAATCACTCTGGAAGGATTAGACATTAAACAGTTGTTGCAGAACGTATGATATAGTCTTAAAGGCATTGAATCTGCAGCATGCATGTTTCTGAGGATATTATGACAAGACTTTTCATGTCTTCTTTCTAATGGCTTTTTGGATTCCCTGCTCTCAGCCTGCCACAACCAGCTTTACAAGTGTCCAACTGTTTCTTCTCTCTGTTATTAATTTTTTTCTTATTGTAGAGCATTTCTGATCATTCTTCTGTCTGTCTAACTGCTTCTTAAGTTTATTGCTTTTCTGTGGTGCTGATAGGGATTTTATTTCCCCATTGGTATTACTTTTTAACTACTCATGTAAATCTATATCGGTTCAAACCCATGCAGAAAAAACAATTTGTCACAAATCTGCAAAGGCTAAATGATCAAAGCAGAGCTTGCGGGCTCACCACTTCCTTTCTCTGCCTACTTCATGAGACCTAAAAATATTCATCTTTCTTCAAATTCTTATACTGCCCTTTCCTGTAGCCTGTATGTATGGCAGAGGAAATAAGTGTATGGAGCAGCTTCTTAATAGATCTATAGGATCTATAAGTTGCATCAATTTATATCTAAAAAGGATCTGACAGTAGTTGTTATCACAGGCTAATCGCAGAGAAAAGTTCTAAATCAGTGGTGCCATTGAAATCTAGGCAACAAAATACATTTATGGGCATGGAACTTGTAACTAGGGAGAGTTTTGGAAATGCAGTTTTAGTTGCTGTGTCATATATATTAAATAAATAAATAAGTATTTCTTTAACATGACCAAAACATGAAGAGATGAAGTTTTGGACTCCTTGGCTGTAGTAGTCACAACCAAAGGAACATGTGGGTAAATGGCACTTGTTTGTAGGAACAATATTAATGCCCATCTCGACACATGGTGTGACACAGTGAAGGGATAAGTTTACTCGCAGTGGCATGAGGACACAACCTCTGCAGCTGCTACAAGCAGGGACCAACATCCTTTTCCAGTCACTGTGAGAGTTTTTTTTCTAAGGACAAACGGTGACCCAAATTCTGCCCTAGGCATCGTGGTGTCCTTATGAAGGTCATGGTCACATGTCTCAGAGCAGACTTTGGCCCCATTTACCATATGGGAGCTGGAACATCATATTTTTTTTCTGAATGTCCTCTTTTGTTTATTTTTGTGTTTCTGCTTAAAGTTCAAATGAAGAGCTAATTATGAACCCAGCAGAGCCCACTGGCTGCAGGCTTCCCTGCTGCTCTGCCGTTAGTCTGCTCATGAATGAATTTTTGGGTTTGAGGCAGGTTTCCAGGGCCCCTGTGATGGTCCCAATTTAGCTCAGGCTGCTTGTTGCTTGACATTCCTAAATATGAATGTGCTGCAAAAAACACCAAGGCAAATCTGTAATGAAACTTTGGAAGAAGCCAGTTAGTCACTTTGCACAGTGACATGAGTTCTCTTGTTCCGTATAAACTTCCTTCTTTAATAATGTAAAAAACTAGTTTGGCCCTTGTTCTCTGCTCCTGCTGTGGGAATTTACATGAACTGCCACATTGGGGAAGATTTTACCCTCCCCAATCTGCCTTTATCTCATTGCTACTGCATCATTTTCTCTCTGTACTCCCACCATGCTTGGTTCATCATCAGTGTTGCTATCAGGATTTCCCGTGTGCTGCAGGGAAGAGAGGATGGCAGAAATCCAGGGTTGCTTTTCTAGTGGCTCTATGTGGAGGTTTGGGCAGTTGCCACCTTACCACTGTTCAGCTTTCCTCTGGAACACTGCAAGGGTGAGAGCAGATCTTGTAAAATTATGTGAAAATAAAGCTAAGGGTTGATAAAAGGGTAGGATTGTTGTTATTGTAGATAGCACCAAATGACTTCTCTCAGAAACATGCTTTGTAGACATGGAGGGGACAGACTCTCTCTCTTTCTCTGTACACCATATGTGCACCTTGACCTACCCAGTATGCTCTCAGGTCTTGCTTGTTTTTGCAGAGTTAAGCCAGAGCTGTGAAAGATGGGAGGAGAGGAACGAATGTATCTGCTCCATACTCACAACACCTTGTAGTGACCGTGGCAGAGCTGAATTTTGAAGAGTGCTGTAAAGTAACTTTGATCTGCAAGTGTCATGGGGAAAGCAGGGCTGTTCTGATACTGGTGGAAGTTAAAAGCTGGGAAAGCTATAAGAGATAATAGAGCAGGATAAGTAGGGTGGGACAAGAACATTACAGACAGTGAGGTGAAAATAAGGAGTTTGCGTTGTGTGCCTATGAACTGAGTAGATGCTGTCTTTGTGCTGGGCAAGCCAGCAGTGGAGTGGGAGATCCTATGTGGATCCCTAGTAAGGAAAGAAGGCTGTGTCTGTGCCTGTGTCCACATCAGTAAGGCTTCAGTGTGGTCAGTGTAAACATGTGGCCAACAAAGGAAACAGGAGGCGCCAAGGCAGGCTCCTGGTGATGGTTCAGTATGTGAAAATAGTTGAATGTTTCCCAACAGCCTTCAAAGCATGAACAAAACTCTGCATAAAGCACTGGCAGATAGATCTGGGGAATGCAGTGTCACAGAGCACAGGTAATGCTGCAGTTGTTTTCAGGTGTGAAGGTGTTTGTTGGTAAAACAATAGAAAAATCTAAATTTATTCAGAAAATATAACATTGAAGTCTCCTATTCTCAATCTGTTTTGCTTATCCTCCAACCTGAACCATTCTGTGAATCTATGAATCTTAGGGGGCTCTGATGGGTCCTGATTCCCCACAGACTGTGGAAGCCTGTACAGAGGGCATGATCCCCAGTAACACAGATACATCATGTATACCTCCATGATAAGTACTTTGACGTATTTTTTGAGGGAGCTGATGTAGCTGCTGCAATCAGCAACTCCTCTATGCATCCCCCCAGCATCAATAGTTCTGATCAGCACCAGAACAGGTTTCATCCCATGTGTGATTATGTGGGAAGGAGAGAACAGACAATGAAGTGTGAGAGCAGTAGGGAGGTCTCTGCTAGAACAACAGCTTCAATTATCAGCCATGCCCAGCATCCATTGCAACGTTTGCTCCATGTGCAATATTATACAAAATATTCTGAGTCCTGTATCCTTTAACCAAGTGCAATGGGACACTGGTTTTTCCTGTATTTTTCTTAGTCAGCAGCTGACCTTCCCTTGATAAACTGGGAAAGTCCTGCTACTTCCCTGTTCTTTTCCCCATTTCCTGCCTGAGATTTCTTCCTACTACTCCCACCCTTCCCAGCCTCAGCTCTCTTTGAGTTGGCCACTTGTTGGCTGTGACAGAGGAGATAGTAAGGACTGGGGCAGGAGGAACTTCTTGGTAGCCCAGCTCCCCATCCCTGCCCAGCGGTGGCCAATGGAACAGGAGAGGAGCAGTGTGTAGATTCAGCCACTGTCTGTCTCTGGAAAGCAGGGGATGACTGAGAAGAAAACGTCAGATTTCTCTGCTGGGTATTTCTATATCCTATGGGTTGGTCTAATCCGTTTGTTGCTGGCCAAGACTCCAAGAGTCTGTATGGCAGATGGGGAGAGGGTTCCCTGGCCATGTCCCTTAGTGTTCCCTTTAGACCCCTGGGTGTCAGCACAGTGTGCAAGTCTGAAGGGATTCATGCACAGTTCAGACTACAGCCTGAGAATGGCAAGAGCAAGTTGTGGAAGAAAGAAAAGGGAAAAAACCTCCAGCATATTAAACACGGCCTGTGATTTTGGGAGGACATTTTTAACACTTCTCTCTGTGAAAACAAAGTTGTTTCAGTCAGTTTGACCCAAGTCATACTGGCTCTGCTACACATTGCACCAAATATTTATTCTGCTAAATTTCATTGCTGGAATCTTGTTGGCATCTTTTCTTTGAAATGATATCCTGGAGCTTTCGTTTTGTTGCTGGAAATCCGTACACCACATCCCATAGTCCACCCCTTACAGAGCTCCAAAACCCCTGCAGGCACCAAACTGCTGCATTAGGTTTTGGAACTGCAGTCTGGAGAATCAAAAGAGCCTTCATGCTGGCACATCAATCTGGGAGCTGAGATACTGACCCCATGTGTGAAATTTTGATTGGGTTTAACTAATTTCGCATGACATGTCCCTACCAGTCTCCCCAGTCTCAGCAATTGAGCAGCATCAGACACAGTATATCCATATTCCTTGGGCCAGATCTCCAAGCTCTGCTGTGCTGAAAGGTCTCCCTTTGAGAATCCGACATGCCTTTTCCTCCTACGATGATGTCTGAAAGCACTGGCAGCCTGCTTAGGAGAAGCAAAGAAGAGATCCTCCCCAAATTTGTTGATTTGTTTGCTTGTAAGAGCAAACCTTGTTGGTTATGAGCTAAAGCAGTGTGTGGAGAGACCAAAATCAAGATGCACACGTGGGTCTGTGAAGTTACAGTTCGGAGCCTGTGAATTAATTAGCAATTTCTCTGAAGAGCCGCAGCCTGACAATTCACAGGCTTCGTAGCCCTCTGATAAACAGACACGTACATGACAGCTTCCTGGGATCGTGGTAGCCTACTTAACACTGCAAAGCACCAAAACACCAAACGAGGGCTTACCCAAAGTATGCTAACACAATTCCTAAATGTTAGACATCAAAGTGCTAAAGAGACTTTGTTATTTTAAACCTCAGACAAATTATAATTTGCATTGACTCTACAGCTCAGGAGAAAGTGAACTCCCAGGGGAAGGTTTGACTGCTCAGTATCAGAGTATAGAGAAGATCCAGCACAGCTTGGAAAGCTGCCTGGTGTTACAAACTGCCCCGTGGCTGAATAGTTCAGCAAACTATTCAGTTTGCTGTGTGCTGCCTGCTCCAAGATATCCTTAGCAGAAAATACAGGCTTAAAATGCTCTGTTAGAGATGTTAAGGACCCATGTATGTCTATCCCACCAAAGCCAGAGGCCTCAACTTTGTACTTGAGTTTGTTGCCCACTTCCCATGTTGCACCTTCAAGAAAACTTCTACCTGTTGTGAGCTGGTGCAGCAGGTCTGAACTGCAGAGTGGACACTACACAAATACCAACAAGAAAAACAGTCCCTGTTCTGAGCGATTCCAGTCTAAGTAAGTGAGACAGACAAAGGTGAGGAAAAGGAACATGACAGTCAAAGGCATTCTTTCTCTCAGAGTGTGGTGATTTATTTACTGGCTTTTTCTGTGATTAAAGATGTGGAGTTGTATCCCACAGTAACAGGCAGTGTCCTCAAGCCAGGACTCCTGGTTGTTTCACATGCAAAGTGAAACAAGAGAATTTACCAGCCAAATGGAGACTCATTTTAGGGCAGATACAGTAGCACCTGGATTTTGCTTCTTGGACACATTTCTTCCTGAGCATTTTGCTGAACATCACAGACTGTGCAATGAGAGACCTCTCACTGCTAGACATCCTACTAATAATCCTGCTTCACCTTTGTAGCACCTACCTGTTCCCATGCTCCTTCTCTCCCTGTTTACTACACACAGCAGTGTCCTTGATATTTAACTTTTCTTGCCCATCTCAGACTTAGCAGTGATAGAGACTATACAGATCAAGTGTAAGTTCAGTAATAGGACTGTAAGATAAGCCTTGCAGAAGTTAACTCTCTGACTCAATACCATAAGATCTTTTTCCCAAATGCCCCATGTGTGACATCAGAGTGACAGTGAGGCTCTCTGATTATCCCATGTTGATTTTTCCCTACAGCACAGTCCAGTCTTTGACTGTTCCCTGTTTTTAACTAGAAAACTTTGATTGCCATGCTTTGCATGTATATGGGGCTTTGTTTCAAGCCCTTGCCCAAACTGCTATTAAAAAACCACATTTTCCCCTCGCTAGCAGCTCTGTGAAGACCTGGAGTCAGCAGGTGGATATATCCAGAGAAATGCTTTTGCCTTTCTGTTAACGCTTCTTTTTCACCCTGTGTCAGCACATCTAATTGTGGAGCTGTCTTGCCTTGTACTGAGGAAAAAGGAAACATTAAGTAGCAAGTGATTAAATTAAACATTATTAATTTGGTTTCACATCCCTCTCCTGTCTCCCATTCCCAGTGGCTTCAGATTTCTTTCTGCCCAGTGAAAGGTGGACACCTCACACCAAAAAGAGAACGTTGAAGTTCATGTCAGTTTTTTTCACATTTTTGCATTCAGCTTTCACCATCATTCCTCACACTTGCAGTTATTTCAGGTTATTCTTGCAACTCTCTTATTTATATTAAAAGCCTCACCAATTATTTTGTGTGTTTTCTTGCTGAAGTTCCTGTATTCCTTTGGACACAGAAGAATTGCAACTAGTTTTTCAATATGTTGGTTTGTAATGCAAAAGGCTTTGATAATGCAGGGCAAATAAAGAAACTATAATAATATTTTATGTATTGCAAGCTGCTTGCAGGCTCAGAGCTGACAATAACATGCTACAAGGTAGGAAAGATGTTTTGGAGCATTTTCAGTTTCACTGCACCACCATGCATTTAGCCCCACCACCTCCTCTAAAGCTTGTGCTTCAGCTGCCATAATCTTATCATTAAACATGGATTTAAGTGTTAAGAACTGATGAACAAACCTTTGTACCTGCAACCAGAAGCTTGGAGATGACTGCATTTAAGGTGCAAGCTCAGCTTTACTTGTGCGTTGAGCATTAATCCAGTCTAATCAAGTGTTAGCTGGTGTGAACTCGCAGCAGTTCTTTGAGAGAGATGCATCCAGTTGCTTTATTATTCAGCTGCTGCTTTCTGACTTTCCAAATTCCTTCTATGTTGTTGATTTTGTTTCCTATCCTTGCAACGGTAGCACCAGGAAAAAGAAAGTGGAATTTGACCACATCCATGAGGATGTCAAGCATTTAGACTTTATTGGTTTAGAAGCTTACTAAATTTAAACAGAAGCATTAACATGGCCTTAGACTCTCTTGACAGTTATAAACTCTTCCTTGGGGGGATTTCTGTAATGCTTTCTAATCAGCTTAAGGAGTTAATTAAACAGCTGTCACTTAGCTCCTTAATTCTGAGACTTGATACTAAATAAGATTTGAAATTAGTTATGCATGGCTGAAGCACGGATTCTCTGATACAAATAAGATGGCTGCTAGCTGAGGAGGAGGAAAACCAAGAGCTTTTTTCTATATAAATAGTAAAAGGATTCAGGATGTCACCTGGATTAATGCTCTGCAAGCTGGTGAATTGAAAAGGAAAAAAGGAGGAAGATGGAGGATGTTAATGAGTGCCAAGTGGGATGGATTTTCAGGCAGCTATTCCTTTTCATACTGAGCTTCAGCAGATTCCAGTGACCGTTTCATTCCTTTCCCTATTGCAGTCTGCACATACTGAGACCCAAAAGCTAAGACACCTATAGGACACCAAAAGGAACATGCTTGATTTCAAAAGGGAGAGATGTTAGCCTGCAAAAATACGTTCCACTGCTGTAATAAGGATGTAACTGGAGATTTGCTGTGCTTACAGGACATGTTTTGTGGTGTTATAGGAGGGGTTAATACTTTTTTCCCCTTATGTATTGTAGTTGAACAAATAGTACTCCTCTTGAAGGGTATGAGCTGCAGAGCATTGCAAGTTGTTTTGAGGGAGCAAGTCTGCAGTTCTTGAAAACAAGCTGGTGTCTTGCACAGTGCTACTGGTAGTGTTATGACATCTGTGAGGGCTGTCAAGGATTTGGTATTAAAATGTTATGTTGAATGAAGTTGTATGCTTTTGGAAGAGTGCTGACAGTACTGAAGTTTTCTTTGTCCCATAAATCTAATGGGAGTACTCAAAGCTAAATATGAGTTAGTCATGTATCTATTTATTTTAAAAGTCATTACTAATAAAAACATTAGAAAACTGTGTGTACTAATAGAATGAGGGCAAGAAAAAGAAATTCCGTAAGATTTACAGTGATATTATTAAAGTCCTTTCTTTCACCCCAGGAATTATACAAAAGATGTCCAAAGGGAAATTAAATTGCAGGGAAGCTACCAATTAAAATTGAAAAAACTAATAGGTATTCACTTCTGCGTTTCTACTTAAATAGATGCTTAGCGTGTACATCTCCTGCATACATTTCTGCTGGAGGGCTTAATATGCTTAGTTATTTAATATGAATGTCTTCGGTAGGCAGAGAACGCTCATTCCAGAATCTTCTTTAAAAGTATTACTTTTTTTTTTAATATGGTAGTGATTTCAGAATAAAGATTACCTGGTCTTTCAGTTTTGGTGCATAGAGAAGAATGTTTTCCTTTGAATATGGTTTAATTTTCTTATTTGGGGGGTTTGGGATACGTGAATTATAGAGGTATGGTACCTAATAGTTAGAGAAAGTTCAGCATCTTTTTCATAGCTGCTCAGGGCAGCATTGCAAAAGCATAACTATTCCCATCTTGTAGTGCTCTGACATAATATCTCCTATAATCTATGGTAGTTATTGATAAAGAATGTTGTATTTCTTCAGAAGATTAATTTATCACTTAAGCAGCAAAAAGCAACTATTTTAAATTAGTAACTATTTAGATTCATAGCTTTTACATGCTGAGACGCTGAAGTGTAGATCTTCACATATCTAAACAAGTATCATGTTTATTTCCTCAAAATGAAATCATTTTTATGTGCTTTCACCAGGAGAACATTAAGCCCTTTCTAGCCATTAAACCAATGACTAAAGAAAACATTTTACTCTGACCCTGCTGTGTAAATTGTTGTGAATGGTTATTATACCTCTATATTCAAGGGTGAGATGCAAACCAGGTGCATATCATCCTCCAAGGCCATACCTGCAGGGATACTGAAAACTCTGACAATAGGATGTGTGGCTCAGTTGTTCTAGATTAGCCCAGCTTTGGACCAGTGACAAGTTGCTTTGTCCTTCTTCCACTTTAGAGTGCAATTGGATGGATTTGTTTTCTCAGGACTGAACAGGGAGTTGCTGACACGCAGTCAGAAAATTGCCACGGATATGTGTGAACTCCAAGCATTGCTTCTTCCCTCCCTGCCCATCTCTATCACACAGATTTGGTACAGAAATTGTTTTGGAGACTTCTATGACTGAATAAAACTCAGCAATACTGTTCCCTGCTGCACATTGTGCTGATATGGCCTGAGAACAGTTTTGGAAACACTTTGTTTCAAACATAGATCTGGAACATGGATACAGACAAATCCACAAAACTTGGAATCCAGGATCTTTGAGTTTAGATAGATAACAGCTGAGGAGAGACCTCATTGCTCTTTACAACTACGTGAAAGAGGGTTGTAGAGAAGTGGGGTTCAGTCTCTTCCCCTCAAGTCACTAGCAAGAGGACAAGAGGAAATGGTGTCAGTTGGGCCAGGAAAGGTCTAGATTGGACATAATGAAAAATTTCTTCTCTGAAAGAGTGGTCAGAGACTGGAACAGGCTGCCCAGGGAGGGGATGGACGCACTGTCCTTGGAGGCATTTAAAGAACGTGTAAATCTGACACATGGAAACATGGTTCAGTGGGCAGGGTGGGGTTACGTCACCTTGAAGGTCTCTTCCAACCTTAATGTTTCTATGATTCTGTGAACATATGAATTTGCTTTAGAGTCAGGCATGAACATGCTCATCTCCTTGCATCTAAGTACTCATTAAAGTTGTTGCAATTATACACAACTTAGTTAAGTACACGTCTGTCAGACTGTGGTCTGAGGCAGAAAGCTCTGGGTCAGGACTTCAGACCATGCTACTGAGCTCTCAAGCCAGCTGAGGCTCTGGACATGCAGAAATTCCTGGTGGGTTAGATGTCTTCTGCACAGGCTTTTGGAAGGCAGTAAAGAAAGCAGAGTGGTGACAGTTAAAACTGCTGATGTTCTAAGCAGCCTGGTTTTGCCCAAGTTCCTGTAAAGTGCAGGTAACAGATCCATAAGGATGCAGTGTGGATTCAGAGTATTCAGTTAATGCTTGGAAAATTCAGAAACTAGAAGTAAATTCATGAAGCTCATGAGAACCATTCTCAGTTACTAGCACTTACCAGGGGAAATTACATTTGCCTTTGGTAAGCAGAGCTCATTAATCACACAGTTTCAGAGCTTGGTTATTAAACTTCCCTTGGCTTTATAAAATAATTGCAAGAGTCATGCTCTAATGTATCAGCTGGGGGAAGAAGGCCATTCCCACTTTGGAGAGCAGGCCTTTTCAGCTTGGTACAAGGTGCAAGTAGCTTGACGTGGTACAGCCTTAAGTAGTCCCAATGAAATAAGATTCATGTGCAAATGTTTGCAAAATCAGGACCTAATGGCTGGATTCTGTAATTGTAGTGGATGCCTACTAGCACTTGTTCTGTCAAGCTGCCACCATTTGCAGCTCCACAGAGCCTATAGGATGCTGGCAAAAGCATATAAATCACCTACACACAGTAGTTGCTGCAAAACAACTATGTGAAAAAAAATAAAGAAGTTGGAAACATAATTTGAAATCTTTCTGATACCTCAGCAGCCTGAGTATCATATCCTCTGCTGAGAACAAATGTGCAATCAAGACAGAAGGGCCTTATGATACAGGTAGATATCCTTCCCTTTGTATGAATTATACATGCAAAATACTGGAAGGGTTTATGTGCTGTGCGAGAGGAAGATTTTCTTCTTACATTCTCTTTGTAGAATCCTATTTTACCCTGCCCTAAAGACCGTGGTGAGGATGGGGCAATATTACGGTTTTACAGGAAGCAGAAAGACCAGGAGGTGGTTTGTGTTTTTCTTTCTTTAAGTATTACTTTGAATCTGGCTAGTGTCTCTGTTTCTTTAAGTAATAGGAAGAGGTGCTTTGATCTGTATCCTTTAGATGAGAGAAATCTCAGCCTCTTCTCTTTAGCCCAAGAGGCAGTAGGGAGAGTCACCATCTTCTGGCAACTTGGTTTCAATCTCCCGCTTTGTTGTCTTCCACAAGTAAAATCAGGTCAGACTCAGAGCCCAAAGCATGAGCTACTTAGATAATGAGAAGTTAACACTTCGGGGTCTTTGGAAGCCTTTATTTCAGAGGAACCAGCTGAAATCAAGAGTCTCTTGTTCTATAGGCTGGTCTGTGGTTCGCAGGCCTGGAGAATTTCCAGGAGTGAGCAGGATCTTGCAATTAGGAGCAAAAGAGCAGAAGAATTCAGTTTGTGCTCTCAGTCTATCTTGGCACCAGTCAATGAGATCTGCTGAGCAAGACTGATGTGACACCTAGGTAAGCACTTGTTGGTCTCATGGCTTTTATATAATCATAACTCAGTGCTTTTGAAGTAGAGGTGATAAATCAAACCAAAGAAATGTATTTTTCAATGACTGTCACAACAGTGACATACTAGAGGCTAAGTCACTGCAAAGCTCATTTTGTTTAAAGGCCCCTCAGCACCTTTACTTTGCCAGGAGGCAAGAGATTTACACAAGCTTCATTAAAAATGTAAAGAATCCATTACGGACACATGCTTGTCCACTGTTACTCAACAAGAGCCAGCATCAGTCCTAGAAACCCAATGAGAATCTCATTCCCCACTTTCCTGTGGTACACATATTTATGCAGGGCCAGAGTGGTGGCACGGCGGAACTGTAATTCCCTTGGAGGCAGAGCAGGAGAAGGCAGACCTGTGGTGACAGACAGTGCCACTAGCCCATTTTGCAGACTCTGAATTGCTGAATCTGCCCACACTGCATCCCAAAGAGGAGCCTGAAGCCTGCCTCTAAGACTACAGTTGCTTCCTCATGCATGGCCAGCTGGAGTGTCCAAGTCAGTGTGCAGTTGGAGGCCATGTGAGAGAACACCCTGCCTGCCAGATGGTTTAAAGTGCATCTGGTGCCTTTGGTAGCAAGTGTTATCCCTGGGCAGGCTGTCCCCAGGCTACAAGGTGGAAAGTGTGTGCTGAGAAGACACCCCCACCATGTGGATTTGGAGAAGATCACCAGGAGATTTGAGGCAAAGTATAATTCTGACTGTCCTCAATCCAGACTTCTTCCCAAGCATTTATTTGGTCTAACTGTGGGCAGTGATCATCAAAAACTGCTGGAGAATTTCATGTATGGATAGAAAACCTTTGAGGAAACAAGTCTTGTGGGTAAAACAAGAAGATATGAGACATTTTTTGTTAGTCAGCTCCTCGGGATGGAGATTTCGCTATTGCTATATGCAAGGTACATCATGTTAATGTGGTACAGGGTCATTCCTCAGGTGTTAGGTTATCTGATGCTTGATGAACATTCATGAAATAGCAATTAGGGCAACACAAACATCTTAACAGCCCTGGATCGGAACTGGGAGTTTGGCTCCAGGCCTAAAGAGAGGACATTTGTCTTTCCTGCCTGCTGTACTTGGAGCAGTTCTTGGCATAGCAATCGGAAATCCCAATAAAGCTGAAACTAGCTGGTACTAATGAATAAATAGCAAAATATGTTAACTAAAGGGGCTTTTTTTTTTTTCTCTTAGGAAGCAGAGATCCTGAATACAGCTATTCTCACTGGGAAAACGGTGGCTGTTCCTGTCAAAGTGGTGTCAGTAGAAGATGATGGTACTGTGACTGATCTCCTGGAATCTGTGGAGTGCAGGTCCTCAGATGAAGATGTCATTAAGGTAGGATCATGCTGTTCCATTGCACAAAGGCAGAGGCTCTGCAAAACAGCAGTGTTCTCTAATGTGACAAGTTCTTTCATCTTCCTAACCACTCTACTGATGAAAGACAAAGGTTTATTATAGCTGTTACTTATAGATAGCTTCAATGGAGTGAAAAATAAACATAGAATCACACATTTTCCATCCTACATGTCAAATGCTTAGAATTGTCTCTCTCCTCCCACTTTTGAAGCATTTTCAGGGTTTACTCTACCTTTGCCATTTACTTTGAAGCTATAGGGGATCTGTAGATTCAGGAATGTCAGCTGATGTTTTACACATTGGAACAGGAGCTGTGTGACTCAAAATGTGGGTCTCTTGTTGGTACTGACCCAGCAGTGTATTGTGAACATTAGATTTAAATTTTACATTAACTTTGCTCACTATTACAACTTGTGTGTCTCACAGGAAACATGTTGGCTGCCAATCAAGGACTGGGAATCACTGCATAAGACAATTGACTGATGGATTTACTGTGTACAACAGCTCTAATAACCTAAACTTCCTTGAAAGAGAAATGGCAGACAATAATGCACTGCTACTCTTAGTTTTGACTTGTGTTTTGTGCTTGCCTAGCCAACGATGGGGTGAGGGCTTACAGGAATGCCTGTAGCTGCCTTTTTATTACTGAACTCTCAGAATTGGAACCATCCTTCAAGAAAATTGCTGCTTATTGAAGGTTTTCAGCTTATAGCAGTATTACTACCAGAACCTTGTGAGAAGTCCTGCATGTTCATACTCACCTTGGTAGTGGAAATACACAGTCAGTAGGTGGTGACAGTGGGAGATATGGGAGATGTGGCTGAATGTTTTCCAGCATGACCATAGAACTGGGTTGTCTACAGCAGCTCTTATCTTTTCACAAACTCCTCTCTGACTGTCACTTGAGAAAAGCGAATGAGAGACATGGCTGCAAATAAAACTTAAAATTGCAATTTTTTTTAACCTGACCAGCATGTCACAAAATTATTACAAATCATACAGGCCACTCCTTCAGCTGCTGGAAATCACTGTTATCCCATTAACTTTTGTGAACCGCACCGTATTGAGGACTTGGCCTTTGTGCAGTTTGCCCTAGCATAAAGCTGGCTGGGTTGCTAAGCTCTTTCGTTGTATGTTAGTTCATTTTCATTTGGATTCAGAGAGCTGAATGTAGCGATTAGCTCCCAAGCAAGACTCCCACTAGTAGAGAAAGACTCTTCAAGTGGGCAGGTTTTGTCTTTTTAGGCAAAGATGAGTGTAGGCTCCTGGTTTTTGCTGTCCTGTGGGAAACTGTTGGGAGTTTGAGGCACGCGTACAAGTTTAGTACCTTCATGTCATGACAATTTGGTGGAAGGTAATTGAAGAGTAGAGCTGGGTATAGGTTTAACAATCTTTCTTAAGTTATCTCTAAACATTTTCATTCACTTAACCTGATCTAGTGAGAGGTGTCCCTGCCTACGATAGGGGGCTTGGAATCTCTGAAGTTCCTTCCAACCTAAGCCACTCTATGATTTTTGGTAAAAAAATAGAAGCTTTTACATTCATTGAGCTTGTTTTAACTAATTTTTTGGTGATAATTTCTTATACACTGGGTAAACCCGAGCAATTTCAAAGTCCAGCATTTTTCTTATTTCCCTTTTAGAATCTACTCCCAGTTTCTGTTTATCTCAACCACTGTGATGTCGGTATTTCTAATTGAGTGTGTTTTGCTGGCTGGTTTTAATAATGACTTGTTTTTTGGTGTGAAGCCCTTTTGAACCTGGTTAGATCTGGCAACTCTGAGAAACTGTTGATCTGAATTTTGGTTTAAATACAGAAGAAAAATGCTTTGGAGTCCTTGCCTTGTGGAAGTTAATAGCGTTGACTCACTAACTCACACATTAACTGAGTTATTTGGTTTCGTTACAGAACTGGACGAGACAATTTAAAGCAAATGTATAATTTGGGAGATATTATAAAAATCATATTTCCCTGAAGTTTCCCTTTATCAGAATGATTTGGCACATTCATTAGGTATTTGTGTAGTTGTTTTGTCTGACATAAATCTGCAACAATACACAGCATACAATATGCACAACTTTAACCCTAGCAAAGAGAGTAAAGCAGTTGTAATGCTTGAGTGTGTATCTGTCATTAATGGTAAGTACATAAGCACACTCATAAAGGTTTGTGTGCTTCATATTATTCATCACATGCCATTTCCCAGTGATGATAACAATAGGTCCTGTGTCAAAACAGAGATCAAGACATTTTTTGCTTCTGCAAATACTGTGATAGAGTTCACTCCTCTACAGCAGGAAAGCAGGTTCCAGCAGCATTAAAATCCATTGCCAGTTTAGAATGAGCTCTTAATTGAAAATGTGCCTCTGAGTTTCCAGTTTACCTGCTCTGTTTCAGGCCAAGCCTTATTCAGAGACATCTTATCTAATGAAGATAAAGGTATATAATCACTGGCCAGCCTTCAGCATGCAACAGTAATTAGAGTTTCTGTTCTCTGGGCACTAGAGAAGTGAATTTAAAATGAAAGAAAAAATCTGCTTGAAATACCCTTTGAGATGTAAAGATTAGGACTCCATTTCTTTGTGTCTTTCCTGTTGCTGTTTTTCAGTGCATCTGTCATGTAGCATCGAACAGATTGATTGCATCTTTGTGGCTTAGCTTTTATTCTTATTTTCTTGGTGTTGATTAATGATGAGTTTCCAGCTCATTTTCCCTGCAGAATGCGAATACCTCATTCTTCTTTTACTTTCAGGGGCCACGTTTACTCATTTCCTTTATCCAAGAAGAGCTGGACCAAATTCTGCACTGTCTTGCATCTACTTGAACCTGATTGAATTGATCAGGATAGGTTTTAGTACACTGAAACACTCTTTTTTATTAAAAATTGTTTACTGAAATTATTTGGTCCACTATAACTAGAGTAACCATGCCAACATGCTAAAGTCATGTTACATGCTCTGTTTGCTCTGTTTCACAAAGGAGGAATCTGAGACACATGAAAGTTAAGGTGGGAATTTCAAAGTACAATAAAGAATGCCTGACCATTGAAGTAGGTGGTAAACTCTCACTAGACTCAGGGAAGTGAGAATGGTGAGCAGACTTGTTTTGCCAAGTTGTTAATATGAATCAAATTCTTAAGGTGGTTTAAATCAAGAATGAGGAGAGAGGAAAAATCAACATATCTTAATCTTTCATTTTAAGAAGGCATTTCCATTTCAAAATGGCCATTTTTTCAAGGGTCTCTAAAGTCTAAAAGGCTCCAAAGCAAAACTTTCTAATGCTCTGTTTTTTTCAGCTTGGTAAGTTAATTGGAAATCTGTATTTTGGTTGTCTCGAAATGAAAACACTTTTCGATTCATTTTGAGTGATTAAAAATTCCAATATATTCTCAGCTCTGTCCAGAAGCTGCTTGCCAGAAGTCACACGGTGAATGGTGCCAACATTGGGAACAGGACACAGTTTTTCTGGTGCTTTTTTTTTCCATTCTTCTGTGTATTTTGTAGAGGACTCCATTAAAAACCTGTGTGTTACCCCCAAGTTGCATGTTTTTGCAACAAAATTCCTTCTAAGCACCTTGCACTTAGATCTCAGGTGAAAATGTGGACAGAAGTCAGGCATCCTAACTTCTGTGCCCCGTGTCAGGACTGTACAGGATGTTAAAGCTTGGCTTGTCACTCTGAATTCCCATTTCCCAGAGCTCTACATCAGTTCTAGCTGTGGAAGGGTCACCTGGCATTTGTGCTTGTACTCTGCAGAGCCTCATCTTTCTGGCGTTGTGTGAGGAGCAAAGCGGTAATGTTTGTCTCGTTCTGTGGAGCTGCAGAGCCACAGCTGCAGGATAGGAGGTTAGAGCTGAGTGAGGGAAGGGCTGGTACCTGTCCTGGCCACGTTAGACTCTTACAGGGAGAAAAAACACACTTGGCAATTTGTGAAATATTGCTGCAGGCTAATAAATCTTTCAGTTACACTTTACGTGGTTTTATCAGTGCCAAACTAACTTCTTTTTAATCAAATTACAGACTTTACAAAAACTGGAGTGTTGGAGCATTTTAAAATAGCCTGAAGCAGACAGTTTTAAAACATTAAACTTGTAACAGCTGTTTCTTTTCTTCCTTACGCCAGTGCACTTCAGGGAAGTGTTGAATTCTTCTTAAGTCAGTGGAGTGACAGAGTGAAAAAATCAAAGGGAGAAGATAATCAAGTCCAGGATTTTATCTGCTCCTTAATTTAGAACTGGCAGCTCCATTGCTGCAGATTTCACAATTGCTAGTGGCAGCCCACTGGATAGTCCTCAAATTCCTTTTACAATGGATTCCTGGATGCATGGGATTACACTAGTTTTTGGATTCAGTTTTCAGCTGGAAAGAAAAGCCTTGATGGCTTCAGGTCAGAGACATGGCCCCCAAAATAAAGGTACTACAAAGGATATGCAAAAGTTTAAAAATTAGAGTATCCAGAATCCCAGTTTCCCTGTGATCTCTCAAGTTTAAACCAAACTTACGGTGACATGAGACACATGTTATGGCTTAGTCAAAAGGAAGCCAGATACCATTTTCTGGTGCTTCCTCCAGTGAAATTAAGGGAAGGAGAGAACAGGAGAGGAAGGATGTGTCCTGTGGTGGTAGCAAAGTGAGGTGGGAGAGGAGGAAGAGTGAAGCATAGCAATCCCCTGTTTTGGAAGCAGGGATCTATTAAACTACCTATCCAGAATGTGCAATGTCATGTTCAGGTGAGGTTCTTGCATGGATTTTGGTCACTTGGGGTTCAGAGGACTTAATTAGAAGGACAAATCAGATAAAATCAGCATAATTTGTTGGATAATGTCAAAGAAAATGTTTTCCTATGAGCAAATGGGATTTTATCTAGATTGAACAGAATAATGTTGAGTAGGGCTGAATTTTAGAAAGGAAAAATACATTTCTGCCCTGAGAGTTCAATGAAGGTCAAGTTCATGCCATGTTTTTCCACAATATAATGTGCTTTCTCTCACCAGCTGAACTGCCTCGTTCCATCCCAAATAATTTTTATCTATCTTGAAAGAAACATTTGATTTAAGCCACCAAATAGATGTTTTTATTTCCTGCAATGTCTAAATCATTTTGTTTTGATGGAAAATGATGAAATCATGTCCTGTCATTTCAACTCAGTTTCAGTATTCCTGACATCAGAATCTTTCTGAACTTTTCCTCTTAGCATGAAGCAACTGTGAAAAAGAAAATACATTCTCTGATCTCCTGTGGTAATCAGGAGATAGGGCCAACTCAGAAAAATGCACTACTGGGAATGAAAAGTTATACTAATAACTGTTGAGTTCAGCCCATGTGCTGTTGATGTTGGCTATAAAGAGAACAGGAACAGTTTTTATCCCTCTCTGGTATATAGAGTAGAAACGGCAAAGATGAGTTCAGAATATAGAACTGGTCTCCCAGGACTCATCTGAAACTCACCTAAAGCTGTTGAAGTTACTGGATTAATCTCTTTCGTGTTTTGCCGGTTCATCGTTCTGATGTGAATCACGAGAAGTAACAGGGGTTTTGTGGAGTCACCTGCTTTTTCTAATCATTTGTACTGAAAATATCAGTGTGGCTGCTACAGTTGCTGTTGCCTACAGTTCTTTATGAAAGGCTATGAGCTTATAAGACACAAAATTTAGCTGTAACAGAAAAATATAAATAATTCTTGAGTTGCAACTTCCTCAAAATTCTACAGAGGATGCCCAGAAATCTGTCTCTTTGTGCTTAATGGGAAAGAATGTGTGTTCTTAGAAGGCCAGAGATGATAACCTCTTTCTGTGGGGATTTCTGTTCCTTTATTGGGAGGAATATGTCTATATCCAGAAAAAGAATGAAGCAAAATATAAGGAATATCCATAGAGAATTCAAGTGAGCAGATTTAATCATTTGCTAAAGTATGAAGGGGCCATGAATGACCCTAATGTGTTAAACAGATCTTAAGGTGCAGTTCTGTGGAACTGCCATGCCTCTCTTTCTGCCAGCCATGGCTGCAGCTGAGTGAAAATTAATCAGTTTTAGGGGTTTTTTGTTGATTAGGGGATTTTTTTGGTGAATGAGCTGTCTGCCTGCTTGTTTCCCTGCTTTCTAATAGTATTTCAGATGCTTGTACCAACACTGCACAAGAAGTGACATGGGAGTAGGAATCAATAGCGGAGGGTGAGAGGCATCCAGGAGTGCTTCTTTTACTTGCTTAAATGGCATGTGAAATTATGGCTTCGCACAGGCGTCGTAATGCTGTCACATCAGTAGTCTGATACCATCCATGTAAAAAGCTTATCTGACCTTGTGGCTGTGAATCTCCCCCAGGAGCTATCACAAAGATGATCTTCCATGTGGTTCACCTGTTTCTGAGTGTCACATTCGTACTGCAGAACACACCCATGTACAAATGTTAAAATCACCTTGCCTTTCAGAGCGGATTAGGGATTTTACTGATTTTATCTGCTTTCAAAAATCCAACTTGAGTTCCAACTAAATCCCAGTATCGAGAAGTGCTCCATCATTTCAATGAAAGGATATTGGTTGATTTCTAGAAGAAAAAGTGCTGAGGAAGTTAAGGATCAGACAAGCTGAATACAAAGGGAAATCAATTCTGTTCTTTCCATTGTGCGTTACTGAAGCACACAATGTTGTGCTCCTGTAAATGAAAGCTGAATTGGACTCAGTTCATCCAATAGCACCTGTCTGCAAAACAGGAACTTATAAATCATCGTAAGTTACAATTCTTTCTTTTAAAAATTGCTCCTTTTAGCTTTAAAACTCATTGTGTCCTTCAGTTCTAGTGACTGTCTGCCACTTTGTTTTGGTAGATGTGGTATTTATAGCCCTTCATGCCTGCTCTAAGCCATCCTCTGGATCGTGACACATAACCCTGTGTTGCTGTTACCACACAGGAAAAAGTTACAGTATGTCCTGTAAAATACTGTTTCCTCAGCCTTTCTTGGGACTTTTCTGGGCACACCAGATAGAGCATAGCCACTAAACAGCATCACTTTTGTTTGTCTTTTGCAGGACTGTGCAGATACTGTATTAGCTATGGAAGGGATTGGTCGTCTTAAAATAAAAATATATATTTTTATATATATATATATAAAAATAATACAATATATTATGTATTATATATATGTAATATGTATTATTACTTATTTTTGTAATATATATTACATATGCTTAAGTCTCGTGACTGTATCAGTACTATGGTGGTGATCTGGAGTTTGTAGAGAAACTGTTGGTCACATAGGAAATATCTTGAATATTAGCTATGGGATACTTGGAGGACAAGTGGAAGAACGAGGTGTTTATTTAGTACGTACACATATGATGGCTAAGGGGAGCTTACAAGTTTTAGGAAAGCTAAGAGAAAGTAATGAGCTCAGACTGGTTTTCTCTTCTTCATTGGTAAAGAAGAAAGGGAGGTGTGTAGTGGTTAAACCTGGGCTTGGATTTTAGGCATTACAGAGTCTAATAAGGGCTCAGTCTGTACACTTGAATTTAATTTCATTTGCCTTTGCCTTAATAACAATTGGATCACCCATTGTCTGGGTTTTCAGATGCAGTGAAATGTGCAGGTTATATAGTGTGGGCTCTGGCACATCCCTCCAGCTGCTGTTGTGATCTTTGACATGCCATTTGGCTCATCTGTCTCAGCACTGACACCTACAAAAGATGTATAGTGGTGCTGAATTACCTTGACAGATAAAGAGCATTAATGCTAAATCCTTGAAAAATGCTTTGAAATCTTTACACAAAATGTACATGATAAAATATTAGCGGCTGAGTAAGGACTTAGAAATACTTCCAGACTTCTTATGTAACAGAGTCTGTGCAGATCTGCTGAATGAAGATTTCTTGCCTTCTATCTACCAGCGAGACCATTTTGCACTACTTTCTAGGACCTTGTTGAGGCAAGCATGTCACTGTCTTTGCCTGAAGTTTAAAAGGGGGCTGGTCCCCTGAAATAGGGTACTTTATAAATTATTTTCCGGTATTGTATTAGAGAGATAATCATGGTCACTGTTTAAAAGAGCAAGGATTTATTAACAAGGAGAGAATAAATGTAGAAGAAGTTCCAGGGTGAACAATTCCCTGTAGTACCATGACGAGTAGAACTCGGGTTCTGAGTGTGGTCTAGAGCATTTCCACATTCAGGATGGAATCAGTGTCATGTACAATGCTGTATGTCCAGGGAGTTTTAGTGTCTCTCTTACCTTCCATATACATGCAGGAATCATTGAATGTGTTGAGCTGTAAGAGACCTTTGATGATCATCTAGTCCAACCACCCCTGCAGTGAGAAGGGACATATTTAACTAGATAAGGCGGCTCAGAGCCCCATCAAGCCTGATCTTGAAAGCCTCCAGGGATGGAGCTAGACAGTGTATAGGATGTGAGGTGTTCACCTCTGGATAGATCTGTCCAGCGCTTGACTCTCTTAGCTGCTGTTGTCACTAACATTCAGCTAGAGAGATTCAACTCACTTGTTGTCTTGACTTAGCCTCATCCCTCACTCCTGCCGTTCTTCTGCAGTAGCTATCCAGCTGTTTCATACTGGCTGCTGCTACTTTTGCTATTTTTCTGTGCTTACTGTATCTTAAATATTTTTGTCTGTGTTCTGCCCTTACCCTTTGGGTTGCCAGTTTTTAGCCTTCTCAGTACCATTGCTAACCTTTTCTGAAAGCCTTGTGAGAGTAAATGCCTAGTGGTATCCTCATAAAATACCATTGGCTGTTGTCTAGATCTCACAGTTTCTTATTTAAGATTTGCAGAAGTGCTCAACTTCCACTTAGAGAGCCACAAAACTTGAACCAAGCAAATATGAAGGACAATTCATCCTTCTCCAGAGGTGTCTTTGGTGTGGCATAGTGAAATTTGAAATTTTGCTATCTTTCAATAGCTTAGAATAAGTATGTTTTGAGGCTGATGTTTCTGCATTGGTTTGTTCTGTCAGATCCAGTGTCGTCCTGGCTTGTGCCCTCAGCTCTTCCCTGGTTTTCTTTGATGACATTGAGGGCCCATTGAACTTGTTCTCTTTGCAGTTACTTATAAAACTGATGTAGTACTTGTGAAGGATTTCCAAGAGCATGAGAAGGTTGAAAAGTTAAATACAACTGAAAAGTGCTTTGAGATGTTATAAAACCAAGAGTTATTGTAAGTCCAGTTTATTATCACAAATAATAAGCCGTAATAGTTCTCATGCTTTACACATATGACAGGAGCTCTTCTATTGCCCTTTCCAAGACTGCGGCATGGGTGTTGTGCTTGTTTGTAGGAGACACTAGTGCTGTTATTTTCCTTTGTCAGCTACCCATAGAAATGCTGAACAACTTTCCTGTCTCAGCCTTACTTTGCAGCATCACCTTGTTTCACTGGGTATTGGATGATAAGCTTGAGGTCTGAAGTTATCCAGGCATTCAAATACAATTAATTTAATTGGGAATTAGGAACCTAAGCACTTACAAAAACTGTCCTTAATGGCTCTTCAATTTTAGTTGACAGCATAACTGTGTATTTAGAGCAGGTGGGTATTACAGAAAGCTGATATTTTCTCACAACTTATATAACTCTTTCATATAATAACTATTAAAAATGACCTGATTATTGGCAAGCAGGTAATTATTTTGCAGCTGTCAAAGGGTTTTGTTTGAGAAAATTTAGGACATCTTTAAGACTTTGGTATTTGAGTCCTTTCAGCAATTTCTTTCAGTGTCTGTGAGCAAATGGAAAGCTGTTGTATTGTGTGAGATTTTGTGCAGACCTGAAGCTGATACCAAAATGAAACCTATGAACATGACGTTCCATTACATGCTCCATTTCATTCTACTGAAAGCCAAAGAGGGAGAAGTGAAAGTTCAGTAATGAGGGAAAGTATCACTCACTCTAGTGACTAGGCATCTAAAGGCACAGTGGCTGTGTAATAAACTGTATTTTATGCATTGTCTGCAAGCATTAGATTAATTGCACTTGTCTGTCACTAGAAGAAGAAATCAGGGCCAGTCTCACACACAGACACGTACAAATTTTGCTAATGATTGGAGCTCATTTCTCCTGCTGAAAATCCTGAGTTAACCCAGTGCAGTTAATGGGATTGCTCTGCACTTTGTTTGATGAACAGGAGAGAAAGTCTGCTACTTATTGGGAAGTTCTTTTGTGTCTAAGTACAGCTTTCACCATCACTGGATGGGTTAGCTTGGCATCAGCTTAATGCTGAAAGCAAAGATCAGACAGAGACAATTTTAGCTGTTTCAGTGCTATAGCCATAAGTCAGCCCATGTTTCCTTGAAAGTTCTTCACACATTTTGATGATGCAGAGCTGAGTTTCAAGCTTGTAACAAATCTTGAAAGCAACTGTTTCCCTAGGGCTGAGAATTTCATCACAAGGATTTCACACAGGCCTGCAGATGGGATAAGAAGCAGCCCCTCTGGCACTGCAGTTGTGTGTACTATTATAATTCCTGAAGACACCTTGACAAGTAGTTTTCCAAATTCTGCCCTTTGTTTCTAGGTTAAACAATGTCTGTGTCTAATTTTATCCCTCACTCTTTCTCCTCTATTTCACTTCACTTGGACTGCATTCATTGATATTTATTTTCTGGAGCTGAGGCTGTTGGGAAGGTTGTACGTAGCTATGAGTAACCTCATCCTGGACTGTTTGGTATCCAGCTCTGATGGTATCATCTGGGTCTCCAGCAGGGCTAATTTTCTTCATAGGCTGGTTGGTTGGTTTGTTGCTGTTGGTGCTATTGAGAAAACTGAGCATGTAAGACATTAAATGGTGTAAAGTGAGTCCCACACAGCAACATGCAGAAAAGATAATGTATTGAATTTAAAAGGGGACATGGATAAAGAGATTCCAGAAGCACATTAGCTGGGAGAGGACTTCAAGCACAGGAAACGAATAAAGAAATAATCTGTTAGTGTGCTGGTGGAGGAGGGATTCACAGTGGAACAGTCTTGGTCTCTTTCCCACTTAGTTGTCAGCAAACGATGAGTTATCTGCTTTACACACTGTCAAGGATGAAATTATCAGCTGTTTACAAACTTCTAGTGTAGACAATTATGTTTATTCATAAACTTTTGCCGGAGGTTGCTATAATATGTTAAGACAACATCAATCCTTTAGGGCCATAAACTGCCCTTCGTTTTATGATGCATATCCCTGGATTTGGTAATAATTAGCTTTGTCTGCTCTATCATTTATTCTGCTTTTTGCTTAGTGAAAGGGTTCAATGAAAGATTAGAAAAATAACTTGATTGTAAGGCTGAGGCTTCCAGTGTGATCTAAGGTCACAGAGTTTGTGGAGTCTAATGGGAGCTGAGCACTTAACTTCAGGTTTCATTGGAAAATATAATTCAAGAGATCAGTTTAAGTGTGTGATCAGGATGAAATCTGAATTATTCCTGGCAAGGTCTGATAGTGAGCAGATGATGTCCGCCAACAAAAAAAGTAGAGAATAATCTCACCCACCAGCAGTAAATAAGTATAGAAAATTCTGCCAAATATTCAGATTTATTACTCAGCCATTCCTACATTTTCCTTTTGAAATGGCTTTAGGTGCAAAGCCTTCTGTTCTGACCCACCTCATATCTGAAAGACGACCCTGTCTTCTGGAAACAAGCCCCTGTGCAGACCAGTCTGCTCCTAGCAGATTTCATGGGTGCTTCAGGGCTGCCCTAAGTATTAATGAGGTTTAATGAGCTGAATCATAATGAAACTGTCACTCAGGCAGGTCTTTCTGCAGTTTGGTGTGTTTTCTCTTCCTGGGAACACCCCCAACTTGGCTCTTTTCTCAGAAGTTGATACTACAGTGATCAGTCCTTTTATCTATAAGCAGAAAAGCCTCATCTGCTTCTCCTCTCTTTATAATATGACAGATTGGAAAAACACTGACCTAAGGATATTTCTGGGGACACTCAGAGATACTCCCTGCTCATTGGTGAGGGAAAATGAGGAGGAAACTTCCTGAAAATAATCCATTTCTGCCTGGACTACAAAAGAGAGGAGAACTACTGAGAGTGCGTCTGTTACAAAGTTATAAACTGGTGTAAAATGAGTGCCATTAT
Organism: Upupa epops; assembly: GCA_013397515.1. Lineage (NCBI taxonomy): Eukaryota > Metazoa > Chordata > Aves > Bucerotiformes > Upupidae > Upupa > Upupa epops. The sequence goes on along the minus strand of VZRI01006406.1, from coordinate 85,363 downwards.
CCCAGGGAGTGGGGCACCACCAGAACCTGCCACTGTCTAATTGTCAGTTCCACGAAACACTTACCAGATTAGCCTGGAGCTTTTGGGCGTTACATCACCTTCCATTTCTTAGAGTGATAGTTTTCCCTTTCAATTGAACTGTAGTATGAAATACAGAAAAGAGCAGTTTCTAATTAAACTCCTGCCTCAATATGTTATGGCTTCTGAAGTAATTGGGACAGGGAGAAAATTGTAATGATCCATATGTAAATATAGATGTAGAAAGGGGTGTTTTTTTGAGGACTGGGGGTTAGAGGCCAGATATCATGAAAACAAATATAACGCTTCTTGGTAGAAATTGAATCAGTCCATTAGTTATCATGGATTTTCATACAAATAAAGTAATAATGCACATTCATGTTGCAGTTCATAAATGAGAAGTGACAGTCTATGAGTTAGACACTGAAATTATATTATAGACCCCAAAAAGAATAATATAGGAAATTGAGAAAGCAGAGAAGAGAGTTGTAATAGAATTGGGCATTGGCATAAATATGAATCATGGAAGGGAGATTGATTTAATGGAAGATATGAAAGTCAGAAACTCAAGGTGTTAAAAATATTGTCTGCTCATCTGATAAGAATCCCTAAGGCTACACAACTTTTAGCTGAAACAGCCAGATTTACTTAAAGTAAATGAAGTTTAAAACTGTATGAGGGATAACCTATTACAAGGGAACACACCACTGGAGTGCATGCAGTCTATTAAGAAGTTGTGCAGAAGCAGCAGCAGCTTACATTGATCCATTGGAAAATAACGTTTGCTCACAAATTTTGCCAAAGCATTTGCAAGTAGATATGGGAAGAAGAAACTGTTGTGATCCAGAGAGCCTAAATAGCAACATTTTCCCTCTAGCCAGCCATGAAGATTTAGAAGAAAGCACTCATGGTGAAATGAGTTGGCCAGATACTTCTGTGGGTGATGTTTTGTACATAAAAAGCAGGTAGGACAGACACAGATGCCGTGTAAGTGACGTCTCCATCTAAGTGTCTGGTAATGTGGAAAGATACATTTTAGCTTGTGGAAACCTTTCAGGATTTGCACATACCCATTTATAAGTGCAAAGCAATGAAAATCTCCCTTGTCTGCACTTGTCTGAGGGAAGAAGGCTCAAAGATCCAGATGAAGCTGTGCTAAGATCTCCTCTCAGCATCTGAGGGTGACAGAACAACTCTTTATTTTTGTACTTCTTGGAAGCCAACAACTTTGCAGAGATGTTTCATCCTCGCAGTCCTATAGGCGCAAAGAACTATGCACTGAGATGTTGCAGAAATCATCCTGCTGTAAATATCACATCTCCCATTTTCCTGCTTTCTCTCTTGTATTGAATCCTGGTTTTCAAATATAAAGAAAGGGATTAGGGAGCCTCTTCTTCACTCTGTCTCAGCCCACTGAAATATGCATGTAAAAACCTACAGATGGGTGAGACACAGCAGAGAAGAGGCCTGGGAGGAACTGTAGGTATCCTGTAATCAGCTTTTCCCTTTCTGTAGCATGATTTTGCATGGTGAGGATCACCTGTGCTTCTGCAAGACATTCCAAATAATCTTAAGAGAGTCTCTCATAACATCTTCCTGAGGCAAACAGTCCTTATTCAGCTGAGGGGGAAATAAGGAGTTTAATAACTAACCTAAAAATCTCACAGCCAGTAATTCTTGGAGGAGTAGAGGAAGGTCACACCAAAGGTCACACCACACAGAGAAATGCTCTTCCTCAGTCTTACTCTTCTTGGGAATGGAGTTGGGGCAATCATCAGACACAGGCAACTTTTTTCATTGTTAATTTTTCCTTGAACTTGAGTGCAGCTGAGTGATGGTACAGGTGGCTTCCAGCAGGAAAAGGGGGAGCAGGCTGGGACACCGCCGACTCTTGCAATCTGCTGCTTTGAAGTCACAGTGACAAGTGCGTGATCAGCAAGCACAGGAATAGCAAATGAGCCCAGTCTCTGCTCTGTTCTAAATAAAAAAGGTGAGTCTATGAGCAGCTGGAACCACAGTGCCAGGTTGAACTCGGTACAATTGCAGTGGTATTTAGCTCTTGTCATCAGTTGTCTACTCAGCTCACTGGTGAACAGGAAGGATAAACCTAGGGAGCTCCTGCCAGCTTGCTGTGCCAAGAGCTTGGCATTAATATGTAATTTGGGGGGGAACTATGTGCATAGCTGAGCTGTCCAGTTTGTTCACAGTGTCTGGAAACCAAGAGGAGAAGGTGCAGCTGCCCAGCTGCTCCAGGTGCCTGCAAAGGTAAGTCAGGGAATGCTTAATCCAGGGACTTTCTGGTTAGCATAAGTGAAGCACTAAAGGCTGAATATATCTGGCACAGCAATGACACTAAATACATGACTGTTGCTAGGTTTTGGCCATAAGGTCTTTATAAAAGAGCAAGTGTATCTGTGAAATGCTAGAGAAGATCTGATAGGATGTGCTGTTGTATCACTTGTGCACTCTGCAAAGAAGTGAAACACTCACGTATCCACCCAACTCTTGAGCTAGCAATTCCTAAAGAGCCTCTCAGTAAGAGCTGCTCCACTCATCTTCCTGGGTATTTCTTAAACTCAAGGAAAAAAAGCTATGTTAGCATCTTGCTAAGAAGTTAGCAGAATGGCTTTGCTCTTTCATGCAGGTGCGTGTGAGGGACTCAGACCTCCAGCACAGATCACAAATGTGGGCATTTGTTGCCAAACAAGAAAGCACCAACCTCATGAAATGCACTTTCCTTGCCATCTTTTCTCCTCCCCTCTGAGCGGGACATGCAAAGGTAAGTGATGAAGATTATCTGGTGCTGAGGTAGTAAAAAGTAGGTAGAAGCCCTCCTTTTGGGAAAAGAGTCTGCATCCCCTGGGTTGATGTGTCTGGTCTGATTCTGAGCTTTTTCAGACAGAAATGAGTCAAAAAAGATAAATTTTAAAAACAGATTGGTCTTGGGCCTGTGGCTGAGTATTTGTGTGAATTGTAGCTCAATGAGAGACAATCCAGGACTAAGGCTCCATCACTGGTTTCATTCAAATAAATGACAATAATTGAGCATAAAAATCTAATTCCCCTTCCATTCCCCTATTCCACTTGTGCTATTTTCAAGAGATCTTTTATTCTTGAAGGTTCATTTCTTCCAGCTCATGTGAGTGACAGCAGCTACTCTTTCAGGGAATAGTGAAGATGTAACATGTTTCTAAGCCCCATAGGAGTAAGCTGAGCTGCTGCTCCACAATTGTGTTACACGTTTTCATAAGTGTTTCTTTGGAGGTGGATATTGCTGTCTTTGAAAGGAGATGCAGGTCTTTCCAGGGTACTGCAGAACCTGCTGCAAATCCTGGCATTCAGCAGTGCCTTTCCTATGCCTCTGAGTTTAAAACTTGTGATAAGTGAGTCAGACAATAGTCCTCCATCCTTGATCTGTGGTGTAATACTGATTTTCAGAGGGGCATTTCAGCATGATCTAGCAGAATTTGACATCCATATTTGATCTCAGCACTTGGGTCCTTCTAGTGGCCTTGAGAATCCCAGCACTGCTATGCAGATTTGGAAGGTTGCTATGTGGATCTGGAAAGTTTTGTTATCTAATTAGACCATTATTCAATTACAAGGCCAAATCCAGTTTAAAGGCTTCCTCATGGCTTCATCTGTTTTCCTGTTCATGTCTTTGTTGCCTGCATCTCATATGCATCCAGGGAGCTGTGCTGCTTCTTCTAGCTTGTGCTGGGTGAGACAAACTGCTGACTGGCAGAGTTCTTCCATTAATTGCCCAGAGTTCACCATAGGCTTTAAATAGGAGTTTGTTGGAAGAGATCCAGCTACTGAGCACCCAGACCCATGCCTTCTCTTTACCGTAACTTCCATACCCTGGTGTCTTGGCATGAAAAACAGCTTCACCAGGGCTTCCTGATAATTTTCACAATTTTCTTATTAATGTCAAGTGCTACACACTAAGAATTGTGCAAGGTGTGTCAATACAACTGTGTTGTGTGCTTTCAGTTGGAGTCAGTGTCATAATGTGGCTATTCTCTTCTTGGTTGTTTGAAGGTAGTTCAGATACTCAAGTTCAGGACTTGCCTTAATTTAGCAGTAAATAAATACATGGTACAAGTGCTTGTCAGGTTGGAAGGAGTGTGAAAGCATTTGTAAGATCAAAGCAGCATGACTCTCATCAGAGTCAATGGGGAACAAGCAGCTAAAATCTTACAAATGCTTTCAAATTATCCTCCATCTTCGATTCCCATCCCCACTGAAACCAGCTCCTGAAGTGTTTTATTGAATATGTTCCTCTTCTTTCTTTGAAGGTGAAAGGAAGCTCAGAGGAATGTAGGTTCAGATTAGTAGCAGGATCAACTGCTTTCCACTTGAAGGTTGAATGGCACCCAGGCTGCTCTGCTATGTGACTCGATTAGCTAGTGTAAGGCTGACAGGTTGAGAACTAGAACAGTTTGGCTTTTTTAATCTCATACAGACCCTGAACAAGCTTTAAGTATTGGCTCTGCTTTGGCGTTAACCCCAAGTGCATCACAGGATGAAACTTATATACCAGGTCTGATGTCTTCTGCACTGTAAGAGCTATGGACATGAGACAGACCTTTGCTCCTACTACGTTTATTCCTGCTGCTTTCAGTACATGTATATTGCAACAGCACCTACATCTGCCAACAGCATCAAATCTCGACCAGGAACTGCGGTTCCCTATCAGAGACAGTCCTGTGACTCTCTGAACTGCTATGAATAAAACATCAACAAATGAATGAAATGAGCAGAAAACAAACCTTTCATGAGGCCAAATGGCAGAGATGAAATAGAAACTATCTTTTCTGTCCTCACCTGGACTTCAGTCCATTTCAGGAGGGTGGTTTTTGTTTCAGTTTTTTTTTCTAGCCTATGTCTGTGAGAGGAAATGGTTTTTGGCCTGGCTTTCCTATTTATGCTAAATATAGCTATTTTCATTGTCTGGTTGATTATTCTCAAACCTTAGAGTAATGAGACTTCATTTCTAGCTCTAGATAGCCTTTAGCCTTTGCAGATAGCATTCCCCAGCACAGGAAAACACGATGCCTTTGCTTCCATCTTTTTNGGTGAGAGTAATATTTTCAGCTTTTTATCACATCTTACAAGGAAAGAAGAAAGTATGAAATGAAATAACATTCACTTTGCACAGTGAAAACTTATTTAATTGAATTTCTAGCAACATAAATTACTTCAACACAATTACTTTAGTTCACTCCAGATCATCAGAAGGGTCTGCTTCTGTCTACTGTCCGGGAGTTCAGAAGAACTTTAGGTGGTGGCCTTCACATGGGTTCTGTTGTTCTGTATGTTAGTGTACAACATTTATCTTTGGGTACAACAGGATGTGGTTTTGCTTTTGTGATCGATACTGCATTGGAGCTACGATTTTCTGGTTTTTACCAGGAAAATCCACATTTCTTTGAGATAATGTGCATGGAGTGTAGACAGGACAAGTTGTACATCACACATCTGAATATATGGCTTAACAATCACTGAAATCTTTAAGCTGAGCTGAAAGGAACAGCATGTCCAGCTATGGAAAATATTCACAATAGTTTTTTGTCTCAGCAGATCTTGAAACTTACTGCAGATGGTAGTTCTTCTGTCTTTCAATCTTCAGTGATCCCTAGAGAAGGAAAATTTCTGATCCTCTGTAGTTCAGCTCCTTTTCTTCACTGCGGTCACCAGGCCAATCTTTCCCCATCCTGTAGATAATTGGTTTCACCCAACTTTATACTTTCTTTTACCTTTATTGAATTTCGTCTATTTATTTCAGGCTATTTTCTACACTACCAAGAGTAATTTGAATTCTAATCCTATACTCCAAAGCACTTAAAACCCCTCCCAGCTTGGCATCATCTGCAAATTTAATTAAATTAATTAAATGAAAATTAAATGAAAGACTCCCATTGACTTCAAGGGGCATTGGAGTAAACCCAACCTGTCTTACATCTTTAAGAAGTGGTTTGTGTGAAATACACTTATTGCTTCACAGGCCATTTTCATGAGGGAGAAAGACAGATGTGTGCTGAATAATTCAGGGTCATTGCTGCTGACTTAGAGAGATTTAACTAATTTGTCAAAATAATGACCTTTGTTCACAGTGGGGAGCAAGTGATTTTGGATTATTTCTGTCCCAGGAGATATGCTGGAAGAGCCTGGGTTTAGCTCAGCACCACCATGAAGGGCTTGTTTAGAGATGGAAAATGAAAATGTTGGTAACAGCAGAGTTTGCAGAAGGTGGGAGGTGCATTAGACTGATGAGGAAATTTTCCTTTAAGCCTGATGGAAACAGCTCTACTACCCAGGCTGTGGAATGCTTAGAGATGCCAGGATCACTTCCGTCCTGTTCCCAGCTTGACCTTCTGTACATGTGAGCCCCTTGATTCATTGCTGTTTCCCCATTAAGAAGAAACCAACATGCACTGAGGGCTTAGCTTATTCCTTATGTGAGTGCAGAAACAGCATGTACCTGGCAGAGGGGGAAAGGGTCAATGACCCTGCCTGGAGCTTGGCTGATCACAGCAGCAAAGAGGAGCTTGTATTAGGTAGTGACCACCAGCCAAGCCAATCTGGTCACAGTGTGACCTCCATGTGTCACAGCTTACCAGGAGGAGGGGTGATAGCCTCACAGCCATGTGTCATTTCACAGTCCAGCATGGAAACTCATTTGTCTTCAGTTGTCCAGAAATATCATAGAGTTATTGAGGTTGGAAAAGACCCTTGAGATCATCAAGTCCAACCAAATAAGCAACTGGAGAAAGAGAAGGTTGTATTAGAGGGTAAAGTGAGGACATAAATCCCTTTGTTGCTTAGCATCCTTGCTCACAACTTCAGCAGGGAAGGCTGCTCTCTCTCATTCCAGTACAAACTTTGCAGTCACTGTCACAGCAAGTGTAGTTTGGAAAAGATTCTCTGGCAGTTAAGCCTGTCCGTGTTGCCTGATGCCAACTTTCATCTGGCACTTGTGTATTGTGGCTGCTGCTCTGCTCTTGGAGCACAGTCCTGCTTATATATGCTTCTCTGCAAGTGATTTTTGGCTTAAAAAGGTATAAGGCTCTTTGAGAATTTTTTCATGCTTTGTTGTTGCATTATATTTCTCCAGTCACTGCAAGGTGTTGGCCAACTTTCCAGAGCCTGGCATGCATGAGTGTGTGTGTACTGCAACAGATTTTTTCCTTTTTTCTTCTAAGTGGCAATGTTGGATGTCTGAATGCTTGCCAGAGGAGCACAACTAGACTTTGTCTGTGCAAACTCAATATCAGAAAGAGGTCTGAATCTTTAAGATTCTTTTTCAAGTCCTCCTATTACCAAGATGGAAATCTCTTTGTCCTTGTAGCTTTAACTTCTAAAGCCTGCCATTGCTAACCATATTTCATCCTCGTTACTCTGAATTAGAGTGACTGCAATGCAATGTCCTTGCTCAGGATGGTATCTGTTGCACAAGCCATTTCAGCAACATTTAGTCGTTATTCTATTTAGTCTATATTCTAAGATGTGGCTTAACTCGAGTTGCAGGTCTGTGCTTGTGGGACACTGAAGCCTGAGAACACTGAAGAGTTCAAACTCTTCACCTTTCATCTTGGCATTCTATTCTCACTGCAGGGTCTTTTCATTCACTTCTGTGTGGCTCTCACCTCCTTAAGTCTGTGGAGATCTGGTCTCACACTTGGCTGAGGTCAGACCAGTTCTCAGTGGTATCCCTGATTAAAATTTATGTATAACCCATTAGTCTTTGGAAAGAAATTAGAAGAGTGAGACACTTCTCACTTGAGGGCAGAAGTGCTTGCCCTTTAGGGTAGGATCAAAGCTTAATGGACTTAAAGAAAGGTCCAGGGTTTGGATGAAATCCTTGGGCAGAGATCTTGCATCCTTAATGAACCAAACATTCAGGTCATGCTCTGAACTAAAAAGTGTTAGTGCCTCCATGTAATGGTGGAAAATGGCTCTGCCAAATATTGGATCCCTGAGCATCCAATGCAGTTTGTTGCTGGAGAGCAAGAGACATGCTATGCTGTGATGTCTGGAATGCAATGACCTATGCCACAGAGATGCCCAAACTAGTAAATCTGCTCAATGTTGTACTCCATGGAGGAATACGGAGAGCTAAATTGTGTGGGCACAGAATCATGTATATGTAACTCTACTGTTTGTAGAGCTCAACTGGTTAGGGATGTTGTACACCTCTATAGATCTCTCAGCTTGAGAACTAGTGTGGCCGTCGTCAGTCCAGGTGCCATTGGCACACGTGCGTTTGGGAAGGCTTAGCACAAGAGTCAGTGGAACCAAGTCTTCCAAGTTCCATGTGACTGCCTTCTCCACTCTCCTCTCTCCCCTCTCTTTTTGGCTGTTTTTATCAAGGACACATGCCAAACTTTACAATGCATTTGCAAGTGTCAAAGTGGCATTTCTGAGTGTTCAGTACCCACCTGTCACTGCAGCACGAGCTGCATAATTAGAGCTGACAATCCCTGTCTAGAGATTTCTTGGAAACTGGAAAAATGAGAATGTTGTCAAAAAAAATAGCAGTGCTTCCAGTCTGCAATGCAGTGATGGAGATGAAAGATGATTCCAAGGAAGCAGAGAATGTATCAGCCTAGTGCCATTTTCTAGTTTAGAAGTCCAAAATGGTCTGTAAGGATTTGCATTTCTCTTATAGCCTTAAAGAAAACACATTCTAAGCTGGCTTCTCTGTTTCTCTCCCTTTACTGGACAAAACCAACAGCAATTTGCATAGAAGTCCTGCTCAAAGCCTCAATAAGGGTAGTTATTCTTTTGCATTCATTTCTGGAAAAGAGTTATTAAATTTAATTAATATTTTAGTAGTTTTCCATAAAATTATGAAAACCCTTTAAGCTCTTACTTTTTCTAACAAAGAAAAATGTTATTTAATTGGAAGCAGTGTTGAATCATACTCTGTTCTCAATTCTCAGTAACAGATAGAAATCTCAGAATGCAGTATTTTTTTGTTTTTTTTAATGGACAGTGACAGTGGCCTTCAGTGTTCACATTTCAGGGCAGAAAACATCTGGAGAAGTAGGGATTTCCCTTCAGGGATTGTTTGAAAGATCTATTTGTACCAACTATCATCTTGGCTGATGCTTTGGGAATTGAGCTAGGGATCTCCTGAATTAGGAGCTCAATCTGAAATCAGGGAACTAAATCACATAGCTTGCCCAGCCGTGGGATTGTATGGTGCCTGTGCAGTGCGGAGGAGCTGCAGTCCATGCATGCTTCACTTCCATCCTGCCTACAGCATGTGTGTAACTGCCATTTGAATTGGCTCATGAAGTAGAGCTCTCCTTTGTTCTTCTACAACATATCCAAAATGATCTGGTAAGGATAGATGAGAAATGACTGGAAGTGTGTCTCAGGGTAGTGAAGAGAAAAATGGGAGCATTTTGGAAAGACAGGCTTGTTAATATAATTGTAATGTATGTGGTGGCAGTGCCAAAAAGGAAAACTCCACATAGCCCATGGAAATACTGTACTATGCAGATACTGCAGGGGTACAGATGATCCAGTACTGTTTATACTGCCTGTTTATACTGCAAGGGTATCACACAAAAAGGTACCATGGCTAATGAAGCCACAAAAAGCCATGAGGGTGACAGCAGTTTGTGTGCCAATAGCAAAAGGGTGGTGCTCCCCAAGTACTGGGGTCAAGGGAACTCCTGTCTGCCCTGGTTTTGAATAATGGGCCTCTGTTGTAGGAGAGCCCTACAACTTTGGAATTAATCTCTTGGCTGGGTCACATATGTTTAGTGAAGCCTTAGGCTGTGATTTGATCTCTGTATGATTCAACTTTTTGTCTCAGACAACGAACTGATCTGTTTTCCTGTCTTGGTTAGATGTCATAAGAGCTCTATGAAGAGAACATCGCTGAGTATTTGGGTTATCTTGCTACAAAGTGTTAATGAAACATTTTTAGGAGGAAGAAGAGTTGGGCTTGCTGGTTTTCAAAGGCAATGATCTCCACACTGTAGAAGCAATGCCTTGCTGAGGGGCTGAACTGGTGGAGGCCACAACAAAGTCAGATGTGGCCTCCACAGTGGTGGGTCTTTGGTGCATTCAACCCAAACAGAAAGGGATTGTTCAGAGAGGTTCATGTTGGACTCACCAAGGACAAATATGAAAGAGAAGTTTCCCCAATTAGGAAAAACTAGCAGTTGGTGTTATAGTCCAGCTGTGCCGCCAGCACAGCTTCAGTTTATGAGGCAAGGACAAGCCTTGGTCTCTGTACGAGGACAAGCCCACAGCTTGCTGCAGTAAGAAGGGACATTTTGGGAGGCTGAATTGGAAGGCATGGAGCACATACCCAGCAAATTGATCTGCTTAGTGCAGTACAAAATGGTATAAAATCAATAAATGTTATGGTAGCAAATAGAAATATTTTTTACTGTTTTTGAGTGAAAGAAATGCAAGTAAAAAAAATGTGTTCCTCCACCTAAACTGCTGGCCGGGTCAGCTGTGGATCAGAAGGCAATTGGCAGAAGTTTCAGGGTCCTGTAGGCAAGGGGAGTGCACAGTGTCCTGGATATGACAATTAGATGCTCTGCACACCTCATTTGTTGTGATAATTATAGACAAAATCAAAGTTACTGATGGCAGGTTACTGCTGCTGATGGTTTAGTGTGACGGTCTGGGTCTGAGTACAGCTTGTTGGTGTGCTGTCAGGGGTGCTCCAGCTTGCTGGGAGAGCTGGGCAGTGCTGGGTCTGCTCTGCACTGGCACTGCTGGTGCTCCTTGCCAGCCTTTATGAACTCCTGAGAGACTGAACTTCTAGGGGTCCTCCACTGCCCTGGGAGAAGACAGGAGTTTGAGCTACTTTACCTTCCTGTGTATTCACATGGTTCTGTCCTTTTTCCTCTCAGCTGCCCCCAAAGGTGGGAGGTTTTGTATACAGTACAAGCAGCATGTAGAACAGACTGTTTGGGACTGTGATCACCCACCACAGCTTCACCAACTGGATCTGACAAATCTAGAAGACTGACCTTCCCCTTTACAGTGCAGTTTTGGTGTTTAGTTCATACAGTCTGTCACGTTCCTCACCAGCTCTGCTTCACTTGGATGTCAGGTATTTACAACTCAGAGACAGACAAGCAGTTTGGTGTCACCTTTTCTTTTCACGAGTGTGAAGCAAAGTTGTTTTTTGATTATTGCCATTGATCCTCTCTAAGCTTTCCTGTGATGAAGGGAGGAATTCTATTCTCAGTTTAGAAGTGGATGTGTTTATCATTCTTCTCCCACTTTGCTTGGATGACTGCAGTGAATGATACACAGTGCATGTGGTGTTCAGTCCCAGACAAGTATAGGAAGATGTAAGTTAATTAACATAGGCAAGAAGGTGTCACATTCATTGCAAATAATTGTGGCTTCTAAAATCTAAAGCACGACGTGGTGAGTTGAGCCCAACAGCTTTCTGGCTGGCTGTCAGAGAGTTCTTGCCTGCCTGAAACTCTCCTGTGAGACAGCACTGACATTCCTCGTCCTGATGAACTGGAGCCGCAGACATAGAAGCTGTCTCGTTCTTTTGCTTCTCCTGGCTTGGCAAGATCACTGCTCACTGGACATTGGGAGCAGCAGGTGGACAGGAGGAAGTCTCCACCTTCCTTTTCCAGCTGGAAAGCAGGAATTGCAGTCTAGCCAACAGCAAATGAGAGATGGCTGTAGCAGCAGCAGGAGTGGAGAGCAGCAGGAGTGAAAGGAGCTGTTTGATTTCCCTTCTCTTTGCAAGTTTGCCAGGGACACATTTGCTCCCTATGCCACATCCTACAGAAATGATTTGTGCCCTCGGTGTGGCTGTGACTGACTGCTGTTGCAGGTGAAAAAAGTGAAGGACTGTCCTTTAGCTACAGATGAATTCTGTATTTTGTGAATTTTATTGAAATTCACAATTAAAATCTTGTGAATTTTACACAAGATGGACTTGTGTAAGCCACGCACCTGAGCTTTCTTGTTTCTTATAGATTAAGCTTTGCAAAATCCCTGTAAAACAAGTGGAAGAGTATCCTCATTTTACAAATAGATCAACGGGAGATTAAATCCCAGTTCCTTACAGAGACTTAACCACCTCCTTTTGTGTTCTGCAGAAGTTAACACTTTGATGTCCTTGAGAGTGTGGATCTCAATACATTGCAGGCAGCCATCAGGATGGAGTTGGGAATTGATCCCAGACTTTCAAAAAGGTTGTTATGTGCTTTCCTGAAAATGGGAATAGCTCTATTCATTTTGCTGAAGGTACTCTGGATTTCATGTGACCAGATTCTAATTGAGCAGTTTCGTTGTGATCATTTTGTTTCAATTTGTGGCCCCAGTTGACTGCAGCTGATTGGGAAAAAATGGTAAAATGTGTTCAGTCGGAATTTGTAGTTCCATAAAATATCTTTGCAAAATTATGCTAATTGCCCTGGAATTTCATCTCTGACAGAAAATGGGGGTTAAAAATGGTGCTAGCAAGTTCCTGTTGTGTCAAAGAAACATCTTGTTTTGACATTTCCAGAATGAAATGTTTTGATTTTTTTTTTCAAAATAACTTTTTTCCCCTTGATGTTATGGTATTTTTACATATTTTTAATCATTTGAAATTGAAATGAAACTGAATTTCATGACCCAAAAATGAAATCTAGTGTAGGTGTCTTGAAAGCCCTCCTGAAATGCAGCATTCAGCTCCTCAGACAACTGTGCTTCCAATCCTGTGGAAGAGGGGCCACTCAGCCCTAGAAACTTATCCAGGTGCCTGTGAGGGTGCTGAGGCATTGGAGCAGGTTGCCCAGGATGTTTAAGGCTGTTCCATCCCTGAAAGTGTTGAAGACCAGGTTGGATGGGGCTCTGCGCAACCTGGTCTGATGAGAGGTGTTACTGATCATGACAGGGGGTTGGAACTGGGTCATCTCTGAGGTCCCTTCCAACCCGAACCATTAAGTGATTCTATGTTCTTTGACTCCTGGCTGTCTTTAACATAGTGGCTGAGTGGGGACAAGGAAGAATCTCTTTACAGACTGCAGGTAGCCCTTAGGCAGGTACGAAATCATGGGTGCAGGTGGTGTGTACGGGGGATTAGCAATGTGTTCACAAATGACTGGTGGCAGCTGCTCTTTTCTCACTATGTCCTTGAGAAATCAGTAGGTTCTGTGCAAATTCACCACATGGAGAGAATTTTGACTGTTCTTTGTAGTGCAAACAGGTGCAAAAGCCACATGTAAGGGAAAAAATCCACCAAAATGTAATATAACAAATCCTGATTTACAAACCCAAAAGGTAATTCCTGAGGACAGACTTGTAATAAGGGGATTTTTCAGCTAAGATAGACCAACATACTGCGAACTCTGTATCAGATCTGTAACATTCACAGCAGAAGTGTTAAACGTGCAGCTAGGATTGGGTGTTTGCCCAGAACTCTTAAGTCCTCTTAGAAGTTGCCTTTGCATGCTTCACTCAGGTTTACCCTGCTGAGGATAATATATATTGGTGTTTGCCACAAAGCTACAGAACAACTAAAAAATCTGTTAGGGATTGATCGATAATACATTCCATGTACTGCATCAGGTAGACTAGTCAGCAAAAAAAACATGTTTCATTTGCACAGGTCTCTACTAACATCTGTTCATTGCTGGACGTAACTCTGGTGCAGCATGGGGTGTGCTTCCATTATAACACAATGGAGATGGCTGACAGGGAACATGCTCTGAACACTCCTAGAAACCAAGAGACATGCTTGGGTAAAAAAGCAGATACAATTGTCAATCTCAGTATTTTTGGTGTAGGCAAGTGGAAGGTGTGGCACTACAAAGCTCCAAGCACCCTCCGTTTTTCTCAATCTGCAGAGTTCAACACGTCACTTGATATTGCTTGTAAAAAGCAGCGAACAACCAGGTATAAAAGACTGACAAGTTATGAAAACTTGTGAACACTGCCCCTCATTTACCATCTTTGAAAGGGGTTTTTTAGATTCTGGCAGATACCAGCCAAAATTCAAAATATTTAAAATTAAAACCTTAGGCAGTGTAAATCCCTCAAATAGGAAAAACTGTCAAGGTGATGCTAGACTTAAAACCTGTCTGGAATCCAGTCACCAGGGTTCAAGCCAAGAGATTCTTTGAGGGGCTGTGGAGCATCCCAGGTTTGGGGCTGGTTCAGCTGAATATAGCATCCCCAAATCTGGTGTGATAACCATGTACCTTTACTGTTTCTTTATGGGGAAAATAGTGAATCTTTCTTTTCTCTGCAGCACAGGAGGTGCTTTAATTATTCCTCAAGAGCAGCTGTTGAGGGATTGTTCCTAATTCCAGCAGCATCCGGGGTGGGTATCAGATCTGGTGCCGACATCAGATCTTAGGACCTCAGGATCCTCACAGAATCCCAGGCAAGGACAGGTCCCTTCTCAAGACATACCATGGACTTTGGGATGATCTATCCCCTATGCTGCTGCTTCATCCTAGTCATTGATCTCTGCCTAGCATAATTTGAGGCTTATGATTTGGTATCACAGTAACGAATACCACTCCAGCCAAGAGGTTAAGAGCGGGTGATTAAAGGTGACTCCGCCTCACCCGAATCATTTATAAATGACTTATAGAGCTAATAACGGCCTCATCCTTTTGTACCTTGGTACACAGCTTGTGTTCCAGAGTCTTTTATAGCTCAAATGAGCTGCTTTTGCTTATTTATTTCCCTCCTCATTCATTTTTAATGGTTCTAAGAGCCTCCCCCATTCTTCTTGTGACAGTGGTGATTTAGGCAGGACTCATTAGCATAACTTACGCTACTAAATATCACCATTTGCGCTGGTAGACCAAGGAAAATGTGTGCAGTGCTAAATCAGAAGAGAACCCGGGAGCATGCCAAGGTAGCAGGGCTGTGTTTGAAGTGTGTATTATAAAAGGAGAGTGCTTGCGTGGGAGGAGGGATCACTTACAGGAACACAGATTGGGAGCAGTCCTAGAGTATTTCCAAAATACAGATTTTATACTGAAATATCAGAGACTCCTTTTCCTAATTGGGCACCCTTGTAATGTCTAAACCAGAACCACACTAGGTACATCTTATTTTCAAAGACTTATTAGCTGTGACTTTGTAAGCGTTCCAACAGAATTACTCCAGCAGAAAAGCAGTTTCCTGTGAGGGTTTTAACATTGTCGCATGGGAATTTAATAATGATAATGAGGTGGGGAAAGACTGTTGCAGCTTTTTCTGAGACCTCACAGTGAAATGCTGGATATGTCTTTGGGGAGTTCTGATATATATTCCCTACCTTTCCCTCCCTCCCATTAGACCTTTGGATTCCATTGAGCCCAGTGCTGACACGGAGTTTATGGGACCAAATGAACAGTCAGCCACAGAAACTCATATCTGCCACAGGGAATGGGAAAAGCAGTAGAACCTTTTTAGGAAAGGAATGGGAACAACGTTTATTGGAGAACTGAATGCAAAAAGCAATGTGATAGGGATCACACCTTAGTGCTTCTTTCCATGTTTTGCCCAAGCTGGCTGAAGCCCTGCTGCTACAAGGCTTCAAAGAGTTTAGTGTTTTCTTTCATCTATAGACTAGCAAATAGTGACATAAAATAGAGAAATTAATTAAAACTAATTTCTCTTGCTTGTTATCACACCTGAAGAACATGGGGTGGGGGTGGGGGTGGGGGGAAGGCACGATTTAAAGGACAGTGCTGACTTCTTTTCAAGTAACACAAACAGGCTTTAAGTAAACGTAACACAGAAATGCCCTGGACCAGCAATGCCCCTTTCCTTCTCTGTACAATATTTGTTTTCCAAGGAACCAGTCCTGTGCATCACTTCTGCTGTTGCAGAACCGCCAGCTGAGTATGAGGTTCAGTTTTGGGGTTCCAGTGCACAGAGCCTCATATGGGGCTGAGGGAGGCACATGGACAGAGAGGATTTTATGGTAGGAAGCAGCAGCAATTTACCTCTCTTCCCATTTCTGACAGTAGAGTGAGGGGTTTGGATTTAAGTGTAATGCTGAGCACATCTGAAATCTTCCATTTTGCACACTTTGCAGCACCGATGATTGAACTCGACACCCAGCTTGCCAGAAGCTGTGTGTTTGGTATGTACATGGCACACTTTGAAATCTAATTCCTAATTCTATGCTGTGCTAGCAATAAGGGACCTCTAACCTCTGCTGCCCTGGCGCACAGAGATGAGATAGAGGTGTGTGACTCAGGGGAAGCTGTCTGAGCTGTTCGGCGANCGCCCCAGCCGTTCAAAACCCATTTCCCTCAATAGATAAAAGTCCCCTGTATTAAGAGAATTTGTGGAGCATCTCATGAACATGAAGTACAGCTTCCCTTAATTAATGGAAGGTAGCGGAGTGCAGTTGTGTGAAAAGCTCCAGCGACATAAAGCCCAGAAAGATTTTCGCAAGGGAGCACAGCACCAAAAGGGTTTAATGGCATTATAATGTCCTTGAATTACAGCGGCCACAACACAGAGCAGTGCATTCCAGCACTACAGTAGAAGAAAGCCTATTACTTCTCTCTTGAGCCCTTTGTCACCTTTACTGACAACGGGGGTTGCCAACCCTGAGATACCAAAACTCAAAGGCAGGAGGAAAGGGAAGGCAGATATGGGTGGCAATCCTGGGATTTTGGAAAGAAACCAGATTGTTAGATTGTTTTTTCCCGCAAATCTCCCACCTTGCTCCAGCCCCTTTGTAGCTCCTATTGCATTTTATAATGTGCATAGTAGTTTTCTGAAATCTGTCTGTTTTGTGACTGAGCTCTTGTAACCTTGTAATTTCCTAAATCCTGCCCTGTCGGGGAGCTGTTTGTTGATTTAATGCAGCCCCTCTCCTTTGTCCCACGCGTATCCCAGGTATGTGCAGTTGCTCCAGTCATGCGTCTAATAAACTTGAAACTCAGCCATTTCTGTTGTGCGTGGTGAGGCATGTAAAGCAGAGGCTGTAGTACAGGAGGGAGTGTTGGTAGTTAAAGACTGTTTGTATGAATTAATGCTAAAGAAAAGGAGCTGCTTGACAGATTGAGGAATTAAAATCCATTATGGATTGAAAACGGAGACCTGAAGTCTCAGAAAAGGCAGCCAGAGTTTCTCAGCTGTGTTCTGATCAATGGAGAAGCCATGCAAGGGGGAACCTGGACGCTCCCCCCGCCTGTGTCAGCTGTGGGGACTGCCCGGAGGTTGCCAGCTGTTGAGCTGCCTTTGATAGCTCTCTGCTCATGTGCAGATATTTGTCCTGCAGATGCCCAGTTGAGTCCCGTCAAACTCATTTCACAGGATCTTCACTCATTTCCAACAAGCAGTACAGAAAACTCAATCTCAAAAGACTCTGAGAAGCTGTTTGTCTTCTCTCACTACATCTTTTTAGCCTTTCTCTTGTGCTGGAAGATGAATGGTTCGGATGTGTCTGTGCGAACACGGGCACAGCTAATCTTCCTCTCTATTGATGACCTGTTTCAGAATGCCCCAGCCTGATTTATGGAAATGTACTGTACTTCGCACTGTGTTTTGATGTTGCTCGGTTGGGACTGCATGCAAACTTCAGAGAACAGTGATGCTTATTCATTCAAAGAGTGAAGGGCTGGCTGGGAACTGAATGAGCTCATAGTCATTGCCGTCTTCACTTACAGAAAGGGAAGCAGGGGAAGGCGGGTATCCCAAGCCATTCTATTCCTGAACATCAGTTTGTTTTATAAATCATAATCTTGAAAGCACAAGGTCCTGGTGTTTATTTAATCGTACTTACAGTAGGCTCTTAGGGATGGATTCTTTCTGGAGAAAGACCCTGATAGAGTTGGACCTGGGGACTGTTTGCCTGCCAGATTTTCTTTCTCTTGCTATTTCCTGAGCATTAATGAATGTAAAATCTGACAGTCTGATTCCATCTCTTGCTGGTATCACTCACCAGTTACTACTATTGCCTGAGAGAGACCCAACCTTGTTCCACCCCTTGTATGCTGAACTGTTCTTCATACCCACCACCTAATAAACCCAAGAGCAAAATCCCACCAGTGTAATCCATATGTACTTCAAAACCAGTGAAGACTTAGCCTGGGTGGATGTCTGGCAGGTCCCTTACTAGAAGTCCTGTTTCCAGTGCAAAGCAGAGGACCTGCCAGAGAGGCAGGGGAGGTCTGCTGGGAAGTGGAGCTCTGTGGAGGTTTTGGAAGCATCCCACAACAGTGATTTCAGCTCTGCAAGGCACAGAAGGTACCTATTACCCCAAATCACTAGGAAAGGATTTCAGCTCTAGGTTGATCACCTATGGGGACATTTAATTGTCTAATGTGTTAATTAGCTAACAGTCATGAATATGAGGTGTTGCTAGCTAGAAGCAGAGGTGGTGGGGAAGTCAGGCTGAAAGCTGTTACCTAGTCCCATGTACTACCAAATAAACCCCTTGTCTCCAGGCCATTCCCTTGTAGGTGCAGTCCAGCCTTCAGATGAAGGAACCCCAGGCTGTCAGTTCCCAGGCTGAATGTTTTTCTTGGGACCACTCTGTCTTCAGCTTTGATCTGTTGCCTCTCAGGTGGAAATCACTTGAGGCTCTGCCCAGATTTTCTCCTCATGCCCAGAAAAACTGGAAAGGTGGACAGCAGTAGGCATAGCTCCCTAGGGCACTGGATAGGGGCCTGGTTTGAGAACAGCACTTACAATAAAAAAAGGCAACAGGGATAAGGGCCAGTAAAAAATAGTTGACTTCCACTTCTGGAAACAAGGTATCCCATGGGGTGGGAGAAGGAGCAGATGTACCAAGCACTGCCTAGCGGTCTTCTGATTTCTCACCTGACAGACAGGCTATTAGACACTGCTGGTAGGAAGTGTGATGTAGCCCTGGAAATACTACACTCATATTAGTGTGCCTTCTGCAAGGATGCAGGAAAAACATCTACTTTCTTGCTTCTGCCAGATGTGCTGCTTCTAGAAGCACTTATGCCTCCAGCTTTCTCTATAGCCATTTCTGCAAGCTCAAAGGAGTCTTCTCCCAGAGTTTTGCATCTTCCTCAGCTCAGGCTGCTTTGGATCAGCATTATGATGAAGTGGATGTTATATCCACAGGGCTCAGCTGGAGCTGGGTCTTGTCTGTGCTCAGCTGTCTCCTGCGAAGTCCTTCCATTGTGTTACACACCTCTTGCTTTAAGGCTTTTCTTGACAGCAGCTGGGTTTTCTTGGTGAAGAGTACAATGAGATCACATCCTGACAAGAGCCATTAAGAGCTTGTGAAAACATGCTAATGTGAGAACATCCCCAAACCCATAATTCTGCCTGTAAATAAACTCCTTACTTCCCTGCTGAATCAATGACAAGTATAAGATTTGGACCTTTGCTTGCAACAGAGACATTACAAAAGTCACAATAACCCTTGGGACCTTACCTAGGCTCAGATAAGCAGGGGTGGAAATGTATTTGCTATGGATCTGTCTGTAGGAGAGACTGTTGTTTAAAAATAATAATATTAGGAACGCAAATTATCCTACAAAAGCTGGTGATATTTAAATACGATTTAAATTTATTTAGCACTTAAACAGAAAAGTAGAAAATGGCATTAAATTCAGATGAGGATAAGACCATCCATTCCCAAGTCAGAAATATTAAATAAATCTACAGAATGGAATAGAAGGTCTGGCTGGTAATGGATTGTGAAAAGAGTTCAGGGTTTTAATAGATCATTCCTTCAGATCATCAGCATGGCAAAGTGGTTGCTAATAAATTATTTCATGTGTACATTTGAATCATATATTTTAACTAGCTGTAATGAACAGGTTTGTCAGCTCACCTAGATCCTTGCAATAGCTGCTAAGTCGCTTGAGTAAGATTTAGTAACTCAGCGATATCGATGTCCAGAGCTGCAGGTAATAAATAAAGTGACACCAGGACTAGCTTGAGCAGAACATTGCATGAGACCTGTGCCAGGCTTGCAGCAGAGATGAAACTGTTTGGCCCCAGTAAGCATCACTGGGCATCAGCAAGCTCTTCCCTGTAATTACTTTTTGGTTGATGTGACTGTCCCAGCACCTGTAATGGGACTCCTGGAGAGCTCTTTGTCCCAGTTTGGAGTTGGCTGGAGAAATTTGTTCCCTACACAATTTTGTATCAGGCAGTTACTTGTATCCCACAGGCTGCACACAAAGTACAGGAGAAAGATAGTAGATTCTGACTGAGCTTGGTGGAGAGAAGAATCCTCTTGGCCCTTTATACTAGGATTATCTTAGTGTTGGAGTGGGAATTAAGGATAGAAAGAGGCTGTTCTTTTATCTTAGATTATACTGGAAATGTTTGTAGCAGAAAAAGCCTGCTTGATAAAATGATGCCAAATTATCCAGGCTATTAAGGACATATCAGGCACCTTTCTTGTTATTCTTAGTTGTACTCTGAACTTGGAGCTAGTTTAAACTCATATCCTTTTTCTTCATCCCACTCACTCTCCCAGCATGTGCTGCACTTTGTAATTTGTAAAGAGGCTCATTAATTTTTATTTTTCTTTCCACTTTTTTTTCTTTTCCGTTTTTTCAGGTGTCTGACAGATGTGACTATGTCTTCGTCAATGGGAAGGAAATGAAAGGCAAAGTGAACGTCATAGTTAATTTTACTTACCAGCATCTGAGTGCCCCTTTAGAAATGACAGTCTGGGTTCCTCGTCTCCCGCTGCAGATAGAGGTCTCTGACACAGAATTAAATCAGATCAAGGGATGGAGAGTCCCAATCATCTCTAATAAGAGGTAGGTTTCATTAGAGGATTTTCATTCTGGGCCATGCACTTGCCAAAGACCTGTCAGGGCCAGTGGGTCTGAACGTGCTCATTTGACCTTAATGCAATTCTGGGGTAAATTTGAAGGTCACCAGACATTTATTCAATAGGCTCCTGTACCAGACTTATGAGGGGAAATGAAACTGCAGGTTGCATGATCCTACATTGGAAATCAATTTCTTTTTATAGCTTTAGTGACTGGAACGGAAAGAGCCAATTGGTCAAACCAGGCAGGATCAGCCATGAGACACCAGGAAGCCATCAACAAGGACCAGCTTTGGCAAGGCTGGTCAGACTCCAGCCCTGTTCACAGGTCCTCCCAGTTAAATTATTCTTTGTTAATGGCCACAATCAGTGCGTACTTTTCACATCTCCATAGAGCCCAGTGGCACTGATCAGTGTCCCACAGTTAGGGCAGTGATGCCCTAGGACTTTAGAGATAGCATGCATGCCCACAGGCCAGTGACATGTGCATGACAGGACAGGATGGATTTAGGCAGATCTAGACTGTTTGTTGTCAGTGTTACTAAGAACAAGAAGAGCAAATTGATATAGCAGGTCATTTCTATTTCTACCCACCTATGAGGCTAACATTTATTACCATTAACAGTTTCTGTTAGTGTCACAGCAAGGTGATGGGGATTTTGGAGGAGGTGTGATTTCAGCCTGAATGCCATACAGAAAGAAACGTGCATGTAGATGCATACAGAGGAGATTTCCATGGCAACACAAACATCTTTATGGGAAGATTCAGGGAAAAAATTAGTGAGGAAGTCCTGAAAGTAAGAACTGAATGTTGAAAATAATGAGAGATATTTGTAGAGGGTGAGGTGATAGCGACTCTGAAGGCCAGTTCGTGATTTCAGCAGCTGTTTTGGAGATCTAGCCAGTCTAGAGGTCTCACTTATGAACAAGAGAAACAGGATAGAATTGGAGGAACCTGACTTCAGAAATGCACCGAAGGAAGCAGCTTCAGCAGAGAAGCGGGGGGTGGGGGGGTGGTAAAAGACCCCTTTTTCCAGCAGCTAGGCTGCAGAGTTAGGTCAGCAGCAGCTCTGCTGTTGCAAGCTCTCCCAGCATCATTTTAAATTAATTTTTTATACTTGGTATCCTACCAGACCAGCCAGGGACAGTGATGATGAAGAAGAGGATGAACGTAAGGGAAGAGGCTGTGCCCTTCAGTACCAACACGCGATGGTGCGTGTCCTCACCCAGTTTGTAGCTGAAGCCTCAGACCCCAGTGGCCAACTGAGCTATTTACTGGGTTCTGACTGGCAGATTGACATTACCGACCTGGTGAGTGACTTCATGCAGGTGGAGGAGCCAAGAATCGCAAAGCTACAGGATGGACAGGTTTTGATCGGGCAGGAGCTTGGAATGACGACGATTCAGGTAATGAAAATTAATTGCTTATTCCTTCCTCTCCATTAACCTAGCACTTTGGGAACTGATGAGGTTTAGAGCAGCTTCTGGTGTTAACAACTGAGATTGAAGATACACGTTTTAAAATGGAGCAGAACTGCAGCGAGGACTAAAAGACACACAAGAAGGGGTTTTCCTCATCTTGTATTGTGCCATGAAGTATGTAGATTGCATTTTTAGTAAATTTAGCCCACTCTGTGTACTACAAAGATGTTCTGATTGTGTTTGTGTAAGGATTTTTTTGAGCCTGGAGCCAGTCTGTGTGATGGCCAAGAGATTAAGCCCAGTCAACGTGGGTTTAGGCAGGGTAAGTCTTGGATGACTAACCTGTTCTCCTTTTATGATCAAGTAACTCGACTGGTTGATGAGAGGGAGGCTGTGGATGTAGCGTACCTGGATTTCATTAAAGCATTTGACACGGCCTCCCAAGATATACTCCTAGCTAAGACGGCAGCAAGGGGCTTTGACAGGAATATACTGTGCTGGGTCAGGAACTGGTTGGATGGACGAGCCCAGAGAGTAGTGGTAAATGGTGTCGCATCCAGTTGGTGACCCGTTACTAGTGGTGTCCCCCAAGGGTCAGTGTTAGGTCCAGTCCAGTTCAACTTTTTCACTGATGATATTGATGATGGTTGCAATCCATCGTGAGCAAATTTGCAGATGACACCAAGCTTGGAGCCCATGTTGATTTGTTGGAGGGTAGGAGGGCCCTGCAGAGGGTCTTGGACAGACTGGAGAGATGAGCAGACTCCAATAGGATGAGTTTTAACAATTCCAATTGTCGGGTTCTGCATTTTGGTTATAACAACCCCAGGCAGAACTATAGGCTGGGAATGGAGATCTTGGAGAGTACCCAGGTGGAAAGAGACTTGGGGATATTGGTGAACAGTGAACTTTACATGAATCAGCAATGTGCCCAGGCAGCCAAGGGGGCTAATGGCATCGTGGCCTGTATCAGGAATGGTGTGGCCAGCAGGGAGAGGGAGATTATCCTCCCCCTGTATTCAGCACTGGTTCAACCGCACCTGGAGTACTGTGTTCAGTTCTGGGCCCCTCAGTTTAGGAAGGATGTCGAGGTGCTGGAACGAGTCCAGAGAGGAGCAACTAGAATGGTAAAGGGCCTGGAAGGTCAGCCCTACGAGGAGAGGCTGATGGAGCTGGGTCTGTTTATCCTGGAAAAGAGGATGCTCAGGGGTGACCTTATTGCTGTCTATAACTTCCTAAAAGATGGTTATAGTCAGGCAGGGGTCGGTCTTTTCTCCCTGGACACTGGAGACAGGACAAAGGGTCACAGTCTTAAGCTTCATCGGGGGAGGTTTAGACTTGACATTAGGAAAAGGTTTTTCACTGAAAGAGTGATCAGATTTTGGAACAGGCTGCCCATGGAGGTGGTCAGGTCGCTGTCTCTGGAGGTGTTCAAGGTTAGTCTGGATGAAGTGCTGAGTGGCATGATCTAGATGTTAGGTTTACTTGGTTGGTTTTAGGTTGGACTGGATGGTCTTTAAGGTCTTTTCCAGCCTCATCATTACTGTGACTGTGACTGTATCACAAGACATGCAGTGGATAAAACAGCTCCAGCTCTGTCCTCTCAAAGGCTACACTGACAGAGCAAAGGGTAGGGTTAAAATTAACTAGGGCTGGTTGAGGAACCCATGGGATCAAAACCCTACACCTAACAAGCTCAAGGAAAATGTATATTTTACAAAACATAAATGTTAAGAGTGCATTTCAGAACATGCACAAAGCAATAATGACAATTGGTACTTCTAGAATGATGCTGAAAGATGGACTGGCTAGTGACAACTGAGCTATGCTCTCCAGGGATGCAGGTTTAGTTTCCATTAGTTTCAGCCAGTATGGCCAAGAACATGGCCTGTAATTACCTCTGTGTAGGTGCTGTTCTGGAGTAACTCTTAAACCGATGCACTGTGTTATTGGCAGTTCTCACATACAGCTTTACCTGCTGTGCAGAGAACTGCTGGCCCTTAAAACAGGGTCCCAGAAGAAAAGAGAGGGAAAAAAAGATTAATCCAGTGACAGTACAGAGTAGAAGACAACATGCACTTGAACAGGAGAAAAAAATATCTCTCTCCAAACACGCTTATCACCCTGAGCTGCCAAACCAGAAAACAGCGGCCATGCTTGTCAATAACTTAGGTTGTCAGGGCTGGAGAAATGGAATTTGAGATTTTGATTTTCTGCAAAATCTGTACAGATTTTCTGAATTGGTCGCAAAGGCTCTGGGACCTCCAGTGCTCCTATAAATGTACAGAACACTGTGAAAAATAATCCAAGGGAAAGAAGCTGGGAGCAAGTTGTATTTAAAGAATACCTCTTCTGAATTGCTTCCCAATGCTCTGTGCTCTCTATGGATCATTAAATCCAACTTGTTTGTTAATGAACAATATTGGATATCATGTATCAGTGCACTGACCTCCATGCAGTTTTTGAGCCAAAACAAGTTTTATCTGTTGGTTCTACATGCAACACCAGAGCTGTTTATTTTAACAGTACATTAGCTTTCTTTCTATAGGATTATTAGTACGGTTTATTCTGTGGGTACTATGTAAATCTACAGATTGTATTGCATTCAGGCTACCTAAACCCACAGTCATTAATCCAGTAATTGCATTTCACATGAAGATTCCACTGCCAAACAGCAAATACACCCCAATGAAATGTGGTGAACGTAGCACAGAGGTGACTGGCATGGATGGTTAGTGTGACATTGGTAAGAGGTGCTACAAGCACCCTGTCATTGCAGAAGAGTTATAAAATGTGACTGACCACTTTTTCATAATATGTTAATAGTGTCTGTCTGCTAAGAGTATTTGTGTCCATTAACATAAACTCCTCTGCATTACTGTAGCTCCACGTGGCTGTTTGCCTGGTGTTATGCAAACTGGCTGTCGCTCACTTCGATTTTTCTTTTCAGATATTGTCCCCCCTTTCAGATGCTATCTTGGCTGAGAAGACAGTGACAGTTCTGGATGAGAAGGTGACAATTACAGACCTGGGAGTGCAGCTGGTGACTGGGTTGTCGCTGTCTCTGCAGCTCAGTCCAGGAAGCAATAAGGCCATCTTTGCTACAGCAGTGGCACAGGAGCTGCTCCAGTCACCAAAGCAGGTACTATTGCCCACATGTACTGTGTGGTGGAATTACACCTGACTCTATACACTAATGACATCAAGCAGATTTTTGTTAATAACATGCTAATAAAACACATTCCTTATGGGCATTTTTTTTCTGAAGGCCACCAGGTGCCCTAGCAGACAAAAAAATGCCACCATGTGGTGTATGACCAACCCCAGTCAACAGAGAGGCATGGGTACCCATTGTGGATGCACTCAGTGATGTGTCAGAATTAAGCATCAGCAGACCCTTACACACACACCCTTTTCTGTCCCATCCATTACATACTGGATGACAGGAGATACTGCCAACTGGCTTGCCAGGTGCATCCTACATCAGGCAATCAAATCAATCCTTTATGCCCATCTTTAAATGAGAAAGTAGCTTGCATAGTGCCAAAATCTTCTTCCTTTAGTTACTTTCTTTGAGCGTTTTAAGTTAGGGAACATCCCCTTAATCTCGATTCATTACTAGAATATGAATCAGCACCACTGACTCATTTCCTGATTCATGATTTCATAAAACAGTTTTTTATTTCCCTGTTATTCTTAGTCCCTATCTTAGGGAACCAACAGCTACCAAGGGCTTTTGGACTTTGCTATGTCCCTGCTTGATATTTGTCCTTCTGCTTCTGTCTGTGTTTGAAATTTAAACTACTTTTTCAACTCAAATCCATTAGTCTGGGTCTCACATCAAGGAAGTGCTGGGCTCTTAATGCTTAAACATGTCCTCAGCTTTAGAGTAAATGATCGTGGCATGCAGGTTTGAAATCTGGCCAACCGTTGAGAAGCTTTAATTCATCATAGGGTCTTATCCTTGGGCTGCATGATGAGAAACAATGCAGAACTGCTGTCTTTATAGGGTGATAAAAATCAGGCTCCCATAGTTTCCCAGGAGTTAAGAAATCAATGCCAGGCAGCTAGAAATAGGGCCAGTGAGCTCATCCATTGCTGGCATGGGGAGTTAAACAAACTACACTACCTTGAAATCAGCCCAAAAGCTGGGGTTGGTGGCATTCGGCCCCAGTGTGCTGCCCAGCACTGACATTTCAGTTCCCAGAAATGGAGTGTGGCCGCTTCCCTCTCTGTGCACAGGGCACAGCCAGAACAACATTGGATGAGTATTAAACCAGCGAGGAAGAAGGGCAAGTTCTGTCCTTCAAGGACTGGGTCTGTTTGGAAAGGCTCCTGATTCCTTCTCTTGCTTAGTGTGTGCTTTGCAGAGCACAATCCCTTAATCAAAGCAATGTGAAATTGTTCAATGATTATGCAGGTTTAAGCAATACAGTGGGAGGATGAGAGCTGGTGACATAAATTCTATGTGGCCTTCAAGAAATATCCAAAGATTAATAAACACAAAGCCAGGATTTATGACAGTGTCAGCGAAGTCTTAGGGCTCTGTCCTGAAATAGAGACAGAAGTAAATCTCCCATTGAGGCAAGCGGCGCTTTATGGCTGTAAGGATTTCAGAATCAGGCCAGTAGATTATGCACCATACAATCCCAAAAGGCTGAAGGATTATTCCCCATGACCTGGACAGGTGAATGCCTGTGTGCTAGAAACAAAGATCATCACATATGTTCATTCTCTGTAGGTATGTGAAGTTAGCATGTAAATGCCATCTTCTTGAAAAACTGCTTACTCTAAGAAACTACATGTTTATAATCATGCTGCCTGCAATTATGGTTATTAGTGTGTGGGTTGGGGTTTGTCTGTCTGTCAGGCTCTCTCAAAGCAGGGTGGTCCCAGCTCAGCTCCTTTTAGATACCAAAGAATCCATTCATCAAGGCAGAAGTCTTTCTGGTGTAGATTCTCCGGTATCTAATAAGGACCAAATATCTCAGCCAAAACAGAATTAAACTCCAGGAGATCAATACAAAATTGGTCCCTAAATGATGGATGTATGAATGCTGGAGGGGTTTGAAGGTAGCAATTTTCGATTGCCATCAAGAGTACTTAGAGAACCTGGTTTTCAAAAGTGGGTGAGCACATGTTTTGTGAAATCAAAAAATACTGCTGAAGGTTTCCAGTTAGAAGCCAGAAGTCCAGGTTCCCAGCAGTGCTGCAGCATCACACACATGTGAGTAGAGAATGAGTGCTCAGGTCTGACCCATTTCCATTCAATAAGCCTCCATGCACTCTGAAGTACACAATCTGCATTGCTGTGACACAAGATTAAACTTTATTATTGTCTTGCTTTTGATTGTTAACAAGCATGAAAATTACCCTGGCCGTTTCCTGCAGCAGCAGCTGATTGGTTCCCTCTGCTTGGACAAAACATTGATTTAATTTGAGACATAAAAATTAAGGATTGAAGATGTGAAGCCATGTATGGACCTACTTTTTGTAGTTTGTAGCGTCTGTTGTGTGTAATAAGAGGAGACTTTGTGTTTTAAGCAGTTTAGAAATAATGTAATTTTTTTTTCATTTAAATATACAGCAGTAACTGATCTCAGTAGCTGGTAATGCTTTCTGACATGCAATTTATTATGGTGCTGAAGTAGATTCTGCGGAGCCCAGGGGATACAGCAACTTTAAGCACCTTTGGGGAAGCGAATCTCATTACCGATGAGTGTTTTAAACTAGTATTTCTCTTCATATTGTGGCGAGATATTAGTTTTATAGCTCTCCCTTTTTATTTCTTTTCTGGTTATAAATGTTATATGGATCTTGTGCGGAGGACGGAGTACACTAAGACGGAACACATTTCCCTCAGTATTTATTCTGTGTGTGTTTATATTTGCTTTATGTATTATAGGAAGCAGCCATCAGTTGCTGGATCCAGTTCAGTGATGGATCTGTCCTGCCCCTGGATATTTATGACTCCAAAGACTTCTCCTTGTCAGCTACATCTCTGGATGAGAAGGTGGTCTCCATTCACCATGACCCCAAATTCAAGTGGCCTGTGATTGCTGCTGAGACAGAAGGCCAGGGGACCCTGGTGAAGGTGGAGATGGTGATCAGTGAATCATGCCAGAAGTCCAAAAGAAAGAGCATCCTGGCTGTTGGAAGTGGTAGCATTAAAGTCAAGTTTGGGCAGAGTGATGCCAACCCGAACACCAGTGACAGTAAACACAGGGGTGCTGGTGTCCACCTAGAAAATCGTGCCAGTGACCGGCGCCAAAAAAGCACTTTGCAGGAAAGAGCTGGGCTAGATGGTCAGTATTACAGTTCCTCAATGGGCCATGAGCAAGGCAGAGGAACCACCACACAAAGGTCTATTTTAAGTAAAAAAGAAGACAGAGAAAGCCTCCTGGATGATGACAGTCATCTGCAGAACATCCCAATAGACTTCACAAGCTTCCCTGCACAGGTGGATCTGCCAAGAAATAATGAAGACTTGGAAGAGAATGATTTAGTGCAGACCCCTAGAGGCCTCAGTGACCTAGAGATAGGGATGTATGCTCTTCTGGGAGTCTTTTGCCTGGCAATTTTGGTCTTCCTAATCAATTGTGTCACTTTTGCTTTGAAGTACAGAAATAAACAAGTTCCCTTTGAAGAGCAGGAAGGCATGAGCCACTCTCACGATTGGGTTGGGCTGAGCAACAGGACAGAACTTCTGGAGAATCACATAAATTTCTCATCCCAACAAGATGAACGTATCACAGCTATTGACAGAGGAGTGGACTATGAAGAGAGCAAATACCTCCTCAACACGAATGCCGCCAAAAATATCAATGGACAATCTTTCAGGTCTACTGAGTCCACATTCACTGAAGTGAAAGACCAGAAAAGTGAACCAACTACTTCTCCTACCTCTAAGAGGAAACGGGTTAAATTTACCACCTTTACTACCATCTCCTCTGATGATGGTTGTCCAACTGTCAACTCAATCTTGATGAGTAGTGAGGATGACATTAAATGGGTCTGCCAGGATATGGACCTGGGGGAATGCAAAGAACTTAAAAACTATATGGAGAGATTACATGAAAATATGTAACAAGACACAAAAGACTTTTTGTTTGGTTTGTTCGTTTCTTTGTTTTTCACTCACCTTCTGCCTTTAATTTTGGGTAGTGGGGCAAAATGCTGTTAATGATATTAAGAATGTGCTGGTGGATAATAACTCAGTGGAGCCCCAAAATGCCACCCAAAAGCAGCTGGGAGAGCAGAGATTCTGGACAGCTCTTAAAATTCAAGTCTTTTCTGTGCTCAGAGATGGAAGTGAGAGATGTGTGTGGTTTTTTGATGCATGGTAGCGTGAAAAAAAAACTTAGCAAAATAATACAGTCTCATTCTCTGAGCTTTACCAGGAAATCAATAAATACAACAAACTCCAGTGCAGTTTGGATATTACAAAGTTCACACAGCTCTACTGTTCGATATTGCAAGCATTGGTTAAAAGTAAAAAATTGGTCTCAGAATAAATAGATCCACGAAGTCAGCATGTCATTCAAGCCACATGCAGAGAATATCCATCCAAGAACATTAATATAAAGCTGACAAAAACCAACGGTTTGAGCAAAGTAGCTCCCTGAGCTAAAAAATCGTGAGTTTCCAAAGAATCTGGAGGTGAAGAAAGAGTAACTGGGCTGTTTACAAACCAGCGTGTTTGCCTCCCAAGCACTGAGAACAGATACACGTAGACAGCTAAAACTGAAACTCTCTTTTTAAGTAGATGCCAAGGTAATAAACTTTGCCAGCCAATTTTCAGTATTTCTTAATTTGTAAAATAGGAGAAGATATAAACTATACTCAGAATATCACTCATGTAAAGGAAAGTCTGTTTTGGGAAGTTTGAGAGAAAAAGCTATTTTTAAAAGCCCACTTTCTTTGATTGTCGTTTCAAATTTGTATTCCCAGCTATTCCCCTGGAGCGCGCCCCATCTGCAATCCTGAGGGCACTTTCTAGCATCAGTTAACTTTGGAAGCCTGTGCTTCTTCCTTACCTTCTACATGCGCTCATTTTTCCTCGGTGTGCTCTTGCCAGGCACAGATACTGTTGGTATCGTGCTGGTACTTGCTTTACATGCTGCCATTTACCAAAGCTGGCCTCTCTCTGCTGGGTGAGTGTGACTTGTGCTGAACCCAGACGCCAACAGCAGCCGTCTCATTGTTCATCTCCTTCTCTGGGAGAGGTCAAGTTGTTCAGTTCCTTCTGCTCACGTTTCTTTACCCCCTGCTCAGCACATTTTGAGGGCACTTCCAGGTTACAGAGGAGTGCTGCATATTCGATATTGAAACCGGAAAAGCTAAACTTGGTAGATAACATTTTTTTTTTCCCAGAGGTGATGATTATCTTTTGTTTTGCTCTGATGAAGATGTACATATGGTAGGATTCCAGTGATTACCCTTTGAATCTGATGTGCCCTCCAGCCCTAAAACCATGACATTTTTTGTGAGGTCCAACAGCAGTCTGCAGTGACCAGTGGCAAAGTGCCAAAGCACTCACAAAAATCCAGCTTATATTTCATATTTTCCATTATTTTCCAGAGTGAGCCCTTGCCCTCCTTTTGTAATTGTCTCTTTCTGTCATTGAATCTAGGTTGCCCAGTGTAATACACACTGGCCCTCCCACAAATACTTAGATTGGGTCCCTCTACATTTAGAATGTACTGTAGATTGTAAGAATGTAATATATATATATATATTTATAAACATGCCAACTGTGAATAAAATTTGCATTTTAGTGGCCTCATCTTTTTTCCTACTCTGAACACCTCTTTCCTTTCACTGTCAGAACATTTACCCTAGAAGTGACTGGCAGCAATATGGAGACTGCTCCTGTGATGGAATGGTGAAGCAAGGCTATTGGCACAATCTTGTCACAAAGTTTTACATCTTGCAGTGTTGGGGGGAGAAGATACAACATCAACAACATGTTATGCTACAAATGTATTTGCACCAAGTCACCCCTCCCAGATTTGAAGATATTTGCAAATAAATCCACCTGCATATTTCTAGCCTGAAACCTGATATGTGAGTTTCTGATTTTGGTGCTATGGGGAAAATCCAGGTTTCATTAAATGGGAAGAGCCACGGTTGGATAAATGGCTTTGAAAACAATTTTAAAAGAGCAAGTGGGTGTGAATGTGCCCAATCCTTGAAGACTAATACTTGCACATCAGTTAGGTCTGTGCTTTCTCTCCGCAGCTCCCCCATCCCCACCCCTCCCCGGGCCTTTATTACTCAGTGCTGTGCACACTCCAGGACATTGCAGGTCCAAGACCAGCACTGAGTGAGCTCTCAGGTG
The DNA here is from genome assembly GCA_013397515.1 of Upupa epops. Classification (NCBI taxonomy): domain Eukaryota; kingdom Metazoa; phylum Chordata; class Aves; order Bucerotiformes; family Upupidae; genus Upupa; species Upupa epops. Next base: position 53,861 of record VZRI01006406.1, on the reverse strand, counting down.
AGGCAGGCAGCCTTGGTGCCATGGCAAAGCTCTGCAGCCTCCCATCAGGTTCAGCAGTGTTCCTCCCTATGGTCCTGTCTCCAGTTCTGGAGCTCATTTGGGTGTTCTGGTGCTTTTTGCCCATCACCACAGATTTCCCTGTGGTAAGGTGAGAGCCAGGGTAGAAGTGGCTGAATCTCCACCAGCAGATAGATGTGTGCACAGCAACTTTGCAGAAACTTCAGTGCATGGCAAATCCTCCTCCCTGGGAAGAGCAGGTATGAGACACGTGGGGAGCAGGCTGTCAGAACTGTTTTACCAGTGAGCTGCTGTGGCAAATCCAGATTTCTGCATTAGCTGCCTCTGGGGAACACAAAGAACTAACAGCAAGTTCATCTGGTAGCACAAACCACTGATATGTTCTCCTAGGACAAAACAGCCGGCAGCTACAACGCTAAGGATACTGACATTAAGATTTATGCCTTTCTGCTTGCTCAGAGGTCCCTGCTGTCTCTGACGGCTGTAGCTCGCTCTTATCCATAGGGCAGTACTATAAATAATACCTAGTGTTTCAAGTGCTCTTTGTCCACAGATCACAAAGTGCTCTGAGCAAGGTGGATTCCTTATTGACATGGAGAACACCAAGGTTAAGTGATTTGCCCTAAGTAACATAGGAAATCTATGGTAAAGCCAGAAAGAAACATTACTTACCACATACTCTCCCTTTAATCTATCACAGACACTAGACAGGATCCTGAGCTCTGCTGGAGGAGAAACCAGGCTGGATGGAGGCCATCTGTTTGCAAGCAAACCCTCTTAATTAATCTGCTAATAGCAGAATAAATCAAATTCCTGTAGAGGTTCTGTATGTCTGTTCTGTCTGCTGCTGGGTGTGTTTGTGTATCTTCACTCTTTTCACAGCACAGGACCCTCTGACTATTAAGTGACAGCTTCTGCACCATGGAGCATCTCGAGGGGGAAAGCTTGTGTTTCAGGCAATCAGCTGAGAATCTCATTTGGTAAATGAAAGGGACTAAAAATCTGTTTTCCACCATAAAAGCAATGATGGTGATCTCTTAAGCCTGATAAAGAGCCTCAGTGATAGCAATCAGTCTCCTGTGAGTGTCATTAATTTTTTTTTTTCCCAGTAGTTTTTTTCCCCCTTATTTTCACGTTTGAGTCCTTTTCATGTGAGCCGCCAGACTGATGGGCTGATACACTTTAACAAAAGAAACTATCTGATGCAGTTTGGCTTTTTTTAGGCATTTCATGCGTAAATACAACGAGTAGGAACTTGATGGTCCTATAAATCAGGTAAGCTGTCTTCCTTCGTTTTAAAGGCATCCCCTTCAGCAGTCTTCAATATATAGTGGTTTAGTTCAAGCTGCATTAATACACCAGTGAATTGAAAATCTGAGCAATGCAGCTAAATAATTGGTTTGGAACAAGGGTTCTATGGAGGTAAGTGACTTGAAAAGCCAGCATAAGTTTTAAATTGATGTGCAGCCTGCACTAAGTAGCTTTAGAAACTACTTTCACACCTCGTTTCCATAATGAATGAGATGTAAATGAAATGAGCACACTGGAGACACTTTAGCTCAGCACTGTGTATGTTCAGCTTCCCTAAGACTGCCTGGTCTTGTGGTCTGTGGGGCTGCTGCTTTGTGGAAGTGTGAGAGCTTCTTTTGTGTGAGAGCTAATGGATTCAGCTATGACAGACTAGTATAGAATCATTAGGGATTTGAAGGGACCTCAAAAGATCATCTAGTCCAATCCCCCTGCCACAGCAGGATCAAGTCCTAGACCAAGTCACAGAGGAACAGATCGAGACCCAGGAACATCTCCAGAGAAGGAGACTCCACAACCCCCCTAGGCAGCCTGTTCCAGTGCTCCATTACCCTCACTGGGAAGAAACTCCTTCTGATATTTATATGGAACCTCCTCTGTTCCAGCTTGCACCCATTGCCCCTTGTTCTGTCACCAGATGACCCTGAGAAGAGCCTGGCTCCATCCTCCTGACACCCACCTTTCACACATTTGTAGACATTAATGAGGTCACCCCTCAGCCTCCTCTTCTCTAAGCTCAAGAGACCCAGCTCCCTCAGCCTTTCCTCATAAGGGAGGTGCTCTACTTCCTTCATCATCTTTGTTGCTCTACGCTGGACACCCTCCAGCAGCTCTGAGTCCTTCTTGAACTGAGGAACCCAGAATTGAACACAATAGTCCAGGTGCTGTCTCTCACAGGTGTCTCATAGGAGAGAGACTCAGCCGGCCTCAGGTATGCCTTGAGTAAGCTAAGCCTTGTAGCCGTCAGCAAGGAATTAGTCAAGGAGCCATCAGTGACAAATACTGTGTTGACAAAATTCCTCAAGTATTTCAGAAAAATTTCTCAGATATTAATTTATTTAGGTCTTGAAAACCCAGGAACTCTTACTGTAGTGCCACATCCTGTTCATGCACAGTGTCAGCACTGCAGCAACCAGATTGTTGCCTGTAGTATAATGCTGACCATATAAAATCAGTTCCATGTTACCACCAGGCAGCACTGTAAGGAACACATAGGATATCATACCTGTTTGGAGAAAGAGAGGCTTGTGTCCTGCAGGAGGCTTACATAGTGCCAACCTGAGCCCCTCACACAGGGATGGCAGGACTAGCCATTCTGCACCACTTGTCTGCCCCCGGAACAAGCTACTGCCTGGAGATGGGTAAGAGATCAAGAGAGCTCTAAAATCACAGTCAAAATGCTGAAGAGACAGAATTTATGTTCTGATCCTTGTTTCTATCTGAAAACTCACAGGAGGGGCTGCTTGTGCCCTTAACACCAGGCTTGCTTGTAAGCAGCTTTCTGAAAGGGTTTTTTGTCTCCAGCAGCCATCACCTTCCTCATGCACAAGGACTATCTCTTTACCGTGAAATTAGTGACCGTTGTCATGCTGTTTGGCTTCTTGATGAAAGCTTTAGTAGATGAAATTCAGAAGTGGCCCTGAGAGAAGCAGAGTGCCTGGGACATCATGCCTGAGCTCAGAAGTATTGGAAGGGCCAAGGTTACATGCATGATGTGAGGATGCCTGCTACTGGATCATTTTCTACTTTTTTGCTGATGTGATATGAAGACCTCTGTCAACAAAGCCTTCATTATGCAGGCTTCCCACTCCAGCTCCATGAGCAACAGCAAATTAAGCATCACCCATATGTAATATTAATGGCTGGAGAAGCAGCACTGCTACTCTGTTTGTGTGTACTGCCAATGCTCGTTAAGAAATTCCTGTCACACTGTGAAGATGGCTGGTAGATCGTACATGACAAGCTACTGCATCTGTCCCCTTAAAACAGCCCATGGAGCCTGGAGGGACACATTCAGCTCTGAATCAGCCTGTTTGCACCATCTCCCAGAACTCACCTGCTCCTTGTTGCAGTAGGTGCAAATGAGGCCACCTGTTGGATTCCCCTGCTGAAGTCACAGACTCTTCTCTAATCCTCTCTGGTGCTGTGCCAGCCAGCTGGCAGTGGCTGGATATGAACCGTTTGGTGCCTGAGTTCTGTGACACCTAGCAGAACTCAAACCAGTATTACCAGCAGTTTTGTAGTATAGCAGGGACTTTGCTTATTCATGTTCAGACCTCTGTTCCTGGTAATTAAATTAGTTTCCTATAGTCAGTTAACATATTAATGACCTAAAAAACAATCTGAGAATCTTTGCTGCTCACTCCTGATGATTGGAGACTGCAAAGATGACTAAGAGTCCCATTTCTCAGTGAGGGTACTGAGACACTGGAACGGGTTGCCCAGGGAGGTTGTGGCTGCCCCCTCCCTGGAAGTGTTCAGGGCCAGATTGGCTGGGACCCTGAGCAACCTGGGCTGGTAGGGGATGACCCTGCTCATGGCAGGGAGGTTGGAATTGGATGATCTTTAAGTCCCTTCCAACTTGAACCATTCTATGAATTTGAGCTTGGCATATCCTGGATGTGCTGCCTTCATTAGGAAAATTTCTCCAGTGGTAGCTACAGCTTTTCACTGCACTTATCCCCCTTCTGCTCCAGTGTGGTTTATCTCAGCCTGCCTAGAGAGGGGCCAGGACCAGAAGCTGATCCTGGGAGTCCCTGCATAGTGATGCTCAGCAGTCAAGCACAGATCAACCTCCTTGCACTGTGGGCAGATCACCCCTTCCTCCACTCTTGAGCTGTGTCATGAGGCCCCACTGCAGAACTGAAGGTTCTGTCACTGTGAGGGTGACAGAGCACTGGAACAGGCTAAGCAGAGAGTTGTGGAGTCTTCTTCTCTGGAGATGTTCAAAACCAGTCTGGACTGTTTCTGTGTGACCTGATCTAGGTGATCTTGCTCTGGCAGAGGGTTGAACTAGATGATCTCAAGAGGTCCCTTCCAATTCCTGACATTCTGTGATTGTTTATTACCACCTGCCTCTGCCTGCAGGAGCTTTCAGGCCTGCCTAGACTACAGAAGTGTGGCTGTAACAGCAGGTGTTAGACTGGTCCCCAGAAGCTTCAGTTATTCTCCTGACATTGGTAGCCTTGTGCCTCTACTTTCTCTACAGCACCTTTTGGATTGTTTGCCTAGACAGAGGCTGTCAGGACTGCACCCTGGCATTCCTGCTGCCCAGTGGGACCATGGCCTTTGATGGGAGACAATGTTACTGCTGCCATAGATGATCACTGCTCTGCTCCCTGTCTTAGTCTCCCAGCAGGACAGATAGATGCACATTATGCCTCCCTGTTTCTCCAGCAAATCCTTTGTCTGAATGACTGTGAACACCCATTTGGCTGTTGTCACCCAGCCAGAAACCCAAATCGCTGTGTTCCTCTCTGCTATTAATAACCTTCTACAGTTTTTCTCGTCAGTCCTCCCTCTTGGGTCTAATCAATAGCTTTGCTCTTAGTGTTTGGCATCCCCTTCTGTTCTACCTGTCAGAGGATACCAAGGTCAAATGAGTCCCTTTTGTATTTCCTCCTTAATTAAATAATATCATGCTGCCATATCTTAACACAAGATATTTCGTAATATTGAAAAAATCCCACAGGTTAGTGGGCTCGAGCTCCACTGCTCACTCTCTGCACACAGCCTGAGCTGCAGCTTCAATACAGCACCTCCTCAGGGTTGTTTTTGGTTTTTTTTTTTGCAAGACCAGTTCATACAGTTTTGGCAGCAATGAGTGTACAAGCTCTGTGAGGTATTTTTTTCCATCACACCACGTAGCCCTCACATTGGTCACAATGGCCCCTGAAGAGCTATAGGATTTTAATCAGCTCCTTCTAATTGTTTTGTCCCCGGTCTAGTACAGAGACCTTAAAACTCCAGTGATGAGGGACTGTAATTGAAGATGGTCTTCTAACACAATGTTAATGCAATTTGTGAGGCTACAGGGGATGATTGGTGCAGAGCAGCAGCAGACAGGGAGGACAGACAGGCAAACCTGGACCTGTTCCTCAAATCAGGCCTTAAACCAGAGAGATTTCAAGATTTTGGAGCAAGAGCCATGCCAGAGTGCAGAAAATCTTGCTAACAGCTAAATCATGCTGCTTTGCTGCTCCTAAAAGCACTAACTCCACCCTCACCTCCTTCAGAGTCACACCCTCATGTCTTGGAAGCCTGGTTTAGCTTCTCACCCCCCCC
>VZRI01006406.1:29333-48228 GCA_013397515.1 Upupa epops | reverse complement strand
CCCCCCCCCAGCAATGGCCCAGGCTATAAACAGCCTCTGCTCCAGCTGGGCTGTGGGCTTGGAAGCTCTGCAGGGGAAGAAGAAGGAGAGAAAGGAGTGAAAGAGTATTTGGCTACATCTTGTGTTCTGCTGAGCTCCCAGCCCACCTTAGACAGCAGACCTGAGCTAGGACTACGCTGTGGTGGGACAAGCAGCGAGCCCAGTCACCCCAGCCTGGCTTTCCCCAGGCTGAGACTGACCCTGCCTCTGCTGAGCCTGGGGGGGACCCAGCCAGCTTCTCACCACAAAGCTGATTTTAGAATCACAGAATGGTCAGGTTTGGAAGGGATCTTAAAGATCATCTAGTTCCAATGCTTCTGCATTGGCAGGGACACCTTCTCTAGACCAGGTCACTCAGGGCCCCATCCAACCTGGCCTTGAACACTTCCAGCCATGGGTGGTCACAACTTTTTTGGGCAACCTGTTCCAGCACCATGCCCCTTCACAGGGAAGAAATGTTTTCTCATGTCCAACCTCAGTCTCCTCTCTTCAAGTCTGTAACCCTTTCCCTTGTTCTCTCACTTCGTGACAATGTCAAAAGCCCTACCCCAGCTTTCTTGTAGCCCCCTTCAGATATTGGCAAGCTGGTAGAATCACCTGGGAGCATTTTATTCTCCAGGCTGAACAACCCCAACTATCCTCATAGGGGAGGTGTTTCTGTACATTTGAGTTGCTCTCTTCTAGACACCTCCTCTAACAAGGATCTCTATATCCTTGTTACGCTGGGGACTCCAGAACTGGACACAGTGCTCCAGGTGGGGTCTCACAAGTGTAGAGTAGAGGGGGAGAAACACCTCCCTCCATCAACTGTCAATCATGAGCTCCTGATCTGCTTCCCAGGAGGGTTTGTGCTTGTGATGGACTTGGTTGTCTTACAGGTCTCTTCCAGCCAATGATGCTCTGTGCTATGTGTTTAGCGGTGCTACAAAGCACAGATCTCTGTGGGAAATGCCCCACTCATTACTGTTATCTGCTGCTTTGAATGAAAGCAAAGAGTGGGCAACGATGATTTTCCATGATAGGGCATGAAGAAACGTTAAGCAATAGATACTCCTGCATTTCTCCATGTGTGTGTGTATACATGTCTGTGTATGTGATGCAGAGTTATGCTGTCCTCGTTTCCAGCCTTAATTCATCATTTGTTTACTATGACTCCCCCATCCCCCATTTTAATATTTTCACTTACCATACTTTGAGGAGCTAGAAATAGCTTGTCAGATTGAGGCAGCTCTTGAGAAGTTTAATTTTCCTAATGCTTGTTGGAAATCCCCTCTCTGCATCTGCAGGAATATTAAGGTTCTTAGTGTGAGCTGTGCAGAGAGGGAATTTGCAAGAAAAGCTGCCGGTGAATCGCAATCGGGTTAGGAGAGGCTTGATAGACAATGCTGAGGGGTGTAGGGTCTGTCTCCCAAGGAGGGGAGGATGCTTGCTGAGCCTGCTGTGGGTGGCAGAGCAGGGAGGGGGTGGTTAGGTGCTCCTGCTTGTAGAAAACAAGCTCTGCCAGCCCTGCAGGGACTGTGGGCAGTCAGACAAAACCAGAGCAGAAGCAGACGGAACGTTTACAAGCAGAGGTAACTCTTGTAATGGCTTATGCTGCTGATTCCCCACCTGGGTTTCTAATGTCACCGGTGCTGACTGTCACAGCTGGCAGGAGCTTGTTGTGCCCTGACTCCCAGTCACCTGCAGTGCTGTGCTGCTGCAGCAGCTCCCAAATGGGGACAGCTGAGAAGCCTCTCACTGTGCCAGCACTAAAAAGTGCAGGGACAGGGCTGAAAGAAGCTGGAAGGAAGCTTTATTGCAGCACCGGAGTGAAGATTATTTGTACAGGGAGGAGAAATTAAAAGGCATTTTGTGAAGAGCCAGAGAATAACATGTCCCCGAGCTATTGGCTGTGACAGCTGAGAACAGCTAACACATCCATGTCTGAATCTTTGCCTCTGTGTCCAAATAAAGTTCCTTATCTCCCAGCTGCACAGAACAGTGGGGATTGTTCCCCCATGTCCTCAATGGACTATCGATAAGCAGCCAGATTTACCAAAGCAGGGTGCTAGCATGGACCCAAACAGGACCCTGCTGTGCTAAACCCTGAGGTCTCTGCCAAGTGCAGCTGTAAGTGCTGGTCAGGCCAGAAGGTCCACAGTACCAACTCTACTGCATGTCCAGGGCTGACAATACATCTGGTTGTATCTGCTGCTGCAGCTGGATCCAGGGCAGACTGCAGGTCGGGGCTCTGCAACAGCAGGACTCAGTGGCTCTTTTGCAGGCCATTTCATATATATGTAATGAAAGGCGGGTAATTAGTGAGTGGCAGTGCCAAGCAAGTGTCTGCCTTGCAGGGGAGGGCCAACTGCTCTGCTTGCTGATGGCCATGATCAGGCTACTCCAAAAACATGATGGGCTCATGCAGGAATCACAGAATCATAGAGTCCTTAGGGATTGGACAGGACCTCAAAAGATCAGCTAGTCCAATGCCCCTGCCACAGCAGGATCACCTAAACCAAGTTGCACAGGAACAGCTCCAGGCAGATCTGGAATGTCTCCAGAGAAAAAGACTACCCAGTCCCCCTAGGCAGCCTGTTCCAATGCTCCGTTACCCTCACTGGGAAGAAAGTCCTGATATTTATATGGAACCTCCTCTGTTCCAGCTGGCACCCATTGCCCTTTGTCCTATCACCAGATGACCTTGAGAAGAGCCTGACTTCATTCTCCTGACACCCACCTCTCACATATTTGTAGACATTAATGAGGTCACTCCTCAGCCTCCTCTTCTCCAAGCTCAAGAGACCCAGCTCCCTCACCTTTTCATTATAAGGGAGGTGTGCTACTTCCTTCATCATCTTTGTTGCTCTACACTGGACACCCTCCAGCAGCTCTGGGTCCTTCTTAAACTGAGGAGGGCCCAGAACTGGACACAATACTCCAGACATGGTCTCACTAGTGCAGAGTAGAGGGGGAGAAGAACCTCTCTTGTTCTGCTAACCACTCTTATTCTGATCCGTCCCAGGACACTATTGACCCTCTTGGCCACAAGAGCACATTGCTGGCTCATAGTCATCCTGCTGCCCACTAGGACCCCAGGTCCATTTCACCTACACTGCTGTCCAACAGGTCAGTCCCCAACCTCTCCTGGTCCCTGTTTTTGTTCTTGCCCAGATGCAAGACACTACACTGACCCTTGTTGTACCTCATTCAATTTGTTTCTGCCCAGCTCTCTAGCCCGTCCAGGTATCACTGTCGGTGACACCACCCAGCTTTGTGTCACCAGCAAACTTGCTNAGACTGTGTCAAATGCCTTACTGAAGTCAAAGTAGACCACACTCACTGCTCTGCCATCATCTATCCACCCAGTTATGCCCTCATAAAAGGCTATTAGGTTGGTCAAGCATGACTTACTCTTGGTGAAGCCATGCTGACTGTCCCTAATGACCCTCTTGTCCCTGATGTGCCTAGAGACAGCATCCAGGACAAATTGTTACATCACCTTCCCTTGGATGGAGGTGAGGCTGACCGGTCTATAGTTACCTGGGTCCTCCTTTTTACCCTTTTTGAAGATTGGAGTGACATTTGCTAACCTCCAGTGTCTAGGCACCTCTCCTGATCCCCATGGCTTAGAAAAGATGACGGAAAGTAGCTTAGCAACAACTTCCGCTGTCTCCCTTAGCATGCACAGGTGCATCCCAGCAGGGCCCATGGATTTATGTACACCCAGTTTGCTCAACTTATCCCTAACCCAGTCCTCATCAACCACGGCAGGCTCCAATACTTAAGTGAGATCAGAAAGGCTAATAATATCTCCTCCTCCCCTTTTACCATCTGCTATTTTCTTCCTGAGTATCTGGGCTCAAAGAATTAATGGCATTTAATGCAACGATTGAGGCTGCCCATTGTTCTCTGCTGTGTAATGTGCCGCAGTGGCACCTTTGTCTTCATCCATCCATCCCCATCTCCTCAGATATGCTGCTCACACAATAGTTATTGTTGTAGAAGGGGCCTGGAATGAGCTCTTGCATGATTCACTTCATTTATTTTGATACAATATTTGGAGCCACTTCATTAAATTCTCTTACAATGTCCTGTTGTTTTTTGTCCCTTTCTCCTTGCCACTGCCTGGCTCACACAGAAAATACAGTAACAATATGGGGTGTGGGGAGCTCGGGGGTTAGATCTGTTCTCCATAAAAAGAGATGGCTAGGAATTCTTGACTCACTGATCTCAGGATTCCCTCCCTTTCCTCTATTCCACTCCCAAAAAGTGTATAGCTAGCTCAAAACGCATCTTCTGGATCATAGATGCAGGCTGTAAATACTCTGACTAATACAGTCCTGAACCTAAAAGAAACCCCCCAATTTTTCAGACACTGTGAGAATATTCACAAGAAGATGGGGTACATAAACACCTATTCTCTCTCACTAAAAATGAACAAGTTTCTCTCCTCTTTCACTGTAGACTCAACAGATCAGTCATGAATTTATTATCTTTTTTGAATGTCCCACGTGCTGGTGATCTGGGGTGGCACCGATGGAACAGCCTCGCTATTAGCTCAGGACTTGCTGTTTCTCTGCCACCATGCAGTTTGTCAGAGCTGCCAGGCATATGAGGAGCCTGTTCTTAGAGGTGAAGCTGGCAGGTTGCTCCAAGTGAAGGGGCAGACTTCAGCTCAAACTCCAGCAAGCAGGGTGGATGTTGAAGAAACAAGTTCTGTACTGTAGAGCTCAGAAAATTGCAGTTCTTCCCAGATTATATTTTTTCCTAGGATTCCTATCCTGGCTCCTGCAGTCCACGCAGTATGTGAGATGTGAAGGCATCAGGCCTCCCCTGCACTTGCTGTTAGGCTACATTTCAAGCCATTTTACAAGATTCCTCCAAGCTCTCCCCATACACCTCATCATTAAACCCCAGCCAAGGCAGCAGCCTCCAGCTGCCCTTCTGAAGGGAGAAACTCTTGCAGACTTCTGGAGGATCTTCCTAGGTGCTAGCTAAACTCATTGGGGAGCAGCAAAGCATCAACCAATATGATCTTCAGAGACTGAGGGGGCTGATAATGATTTCTGGGGAACTAATTTTGTAAGGCTTAATCAGCAGCGCTTTACCTAACCCAAAAGAGTGCTCTCCACACTCTTTTACCTTCAGGAGTGCCCCGTATGTTTTCTCCACAACTCTCTGAAGGGACATTATAGAGATGAGGGGGCTGGTCTCTTCTCATGGGTAATCAGTGATAGAACAAGAAGGACTGGCCTCATGCTGCACCAGGGGAGGGTAAGACTGGACATTAGGAAAAAACTTTAACTCAAAGGGTAGTCAGGGTTTGGAGCAGTCTGCCCAGGGAAGGGGTTGGGTCACCATTCCTGGTGTGTTTAAAGATCTTGTGGTTCTTAGAGATCTGCTGTAGTGCTGAACTTGGTAGAGTATGGTTATTGGTTGGACTTGATGATCTCAAGGGTCTTTTCCAACCCAAATGATTTTATGGTTCATCTCTTTAGCCCCCTTATGAACAGATATAATATTGTAAGGTCTCACAGTATTCAATTATTGCCTTTCTCACATCAGAATAACCATGTATGGGTGTTAGATCCCCAAGGTCCAGTCCATCTGGGTTTACACCAAGAGGATGGCATAGCCCTGTCAGTCATGAGGCATTGCTTATGGTCTGGGCAAGACCCCTGTGATCAGATCTCACAGGGTTTGGAGCTCCTGTGACACTGGGAGGTGTCCAGCCTGCAGGTTTGGAGATGTTGCTGGAAACCTTGCAGTTGTGAGCAGCATGGTACAATGTAAAAAAGCAGCAGCCAGGAGAAGTGAGGAAAGAAAAGCCAAAGAATTACAGAAAAAGTAGATCAGAGCAGCCAAGGAAGCCAAAATTTTTCAGGGCTGAGAAGTGTTCAGGCCAGGTAAGTGGAGAAAGTGAAGGGCAGAAGCCTTCATGCATACCAGCTGTTCTGCAAAGCTCATCCTGCTCCTCACACTATGCCACAAAAATGCCTCTGTCCATTTCATAGTGAAATTTCAGACACGGCGGCTCTGGGGTCAGCCACAGCTGATGGAGTGTTTGCCCTACAGAAACTGGAGTCTAGACTTCTGTAGGTGGTTTTCTGAATTGAAATCAGAATGAAAAATAAATACTACCACAAATTAATATTTTGCCTTCATGGGGCTGTGGTGGTGCCTTGAGCATCAACGTGGCCAGGACACTTCAGAAGTGCACTGTGCTTAGGCTCTGGCTCTGCAACCACACATGCTTTTCATTTTCAGAACATAATTCAGTTTATTGGAGTAATAGAGGCAGTCCTGTGTTTACCCAGTGCATGTAAACAGGAATTAGGTTGCACTGAGTTGTCCATGTGTTTGTCTTTGCAGTTCATCATCCTAGGCAAAATACCCAAGGAAAGGTATGCTCTTGTTTGGGCTGAAACATAAACAGTAATCTGAGGGTAACTGTAGCTCTCAATGAATTAGAAACCACTGGCTGTAATTTTACTGCTGGAGAACATTTTCTTGGACTGTCCCTGCAAGTAAAGAGCTGCAATGGAGGAGTCAGGTGCTGGAGTCCTGCAGCAGTTAAACCAATAGGTCTCAAGCAAGAGCCACAGAGATGAAGAGATTTTAGGTCAGACCAAAAGGAACTGCTTAATGCACCAAGTTTAGCAGCCTTTGGGACAACTGTAAATAAGAGACTGAAAGTACCAACCATGGGGATGAGAGAGGCAAGGACCTGGTTATTTATCATTTCCTGTGATAGCACTAATATCAGTCTGACAAGCCCAAATGTGTGTTTTTGGCACTGCAGAGAAGCTTCTGCCTGCTGCAGCACCCCAGAGCTGGGGTGGGGGGGAAACACTCTCCTTCAGCCTTCCAGTGCAGGCGTTCTGCAGCAGCATAAATCCTCTGTTGTGACAGATGAGAGCCACTGAGCCAAAGGCAGCCAAAACTTTTTTTCATCCTAATTGCTCTGCAGCCCATTCCTCCTTCAGAAAGTGCCTTTGATGAAATATTGTGGTGACCATAAATTTTGGGTGTATTGAGAGAGTAACACAATTATTTGGCTGTTTAGACTATATTTGCCCCTAAATGCAGAACATGGTTGATACCTGGACTTTGTGCATTGATTCATTGGTTGCATTTAATCAAGAGGCTGTGATGTCTTTTTAGAATCAAAATTTTAGCAGCAACTTCTTAAAGGTTATTGTTAATTGTTGGCCTTCATAGTGGAGCTGGGTGTTTACAAACGAGCAGGTAGGGCTTAGGGCTTGCCTTTTCCTAGAGTCCCCTGGAAGCTGTGCCTGGCTGGATGGCACCAGTGGTTGCTCTTTTGGGACAGCTCAGGGAGCTGTTGGCAATAAAGTCTCCCCTTGCAAGGGCTGGAGATGGGGATCCTTGATCACAGTATGTGGCACATGTACTGTAGGAAAGCATCTTGGGTTTTCTCTTCTGTTTTTCTTGAAGCCTGCTGTGGTGTTTCCCTTTTCCTAAATGGGAGAACAAGAAGGAACACAGTTGTGTTTAAATGTGTTGCCAAGACAGAGTGAGGTGGTAAAATTTTTTACCTGTATTTTGTTCCTTTCTTTAACCATCTCTGTTGGCAGGTCTGAGCTCGTGAGCTGCATGAGGCAACAGAATGCAGCAACAGGCTGGCCCATGTGTAGTCACAGCTCAGCAGGGGAGGTTTTAGTTTGTAATCTTGGTTTGCTGTGTGGTTGAGAGAATTTTTAATTCTTCTTTTCCTTATGAAGATGAATATTCAGTATAAACTAAAATGCTTTATTTTGTGGAATTGCTTAAAAGAATGTTCCTGTAACATTTTGGAGGGTAGAGTGGGCTTTTTTGCCTTTTAAATAACCTTAATTAAGTGAGGCTAAGCTCAAAGGATTTCATTTACAACTCTTCCAATGAACTTTTTTTTTTCCCACTGGAAATAATAGAGGTTTGTGATTAAAACTACTGTTTTATACTTTTTTTAGAGTAAATTAATCATGGCCATGTTAGCTTATTCAGTTTATATTACTATAGAGGGACTGGAAAAGGGCTAACAAGGACCACAGCCAGTGCCCCCAGCCCCCAAAAGGCAGCCCTAGACAATTTGTTATGTTAATGGATTAACATTTAACTATGTGGTGTGGAAGATTAAAAAGAACACTTGACTGGTTGCAGCTTAAACCAGTTTTTGAGTCATTCATAATCCTTATGTAGAAGTCAATTACAGATCTCGCTGCAAAGCAAAGGGTTGTGGGACAGAAGTCTGCTCTCAGTCTACCAGGTGCAGAAAGGATCCTTCCCATCAGAGGTACTATCGAGCAATATTCCACAGGTATTTTTAATTGTGATAACAATTATTATTATCACTTTGGTGTCAGAGGAACTGTTTCATAATTTTTAGTATATACTGTATTACTAAATAGTAGCTACTTGATGTTTTCAGAGCCCCATGAGCTGTATCAAGGCTTATTGCTCAGCTAAACCTTCCTGCAGGCTGCCTGTCACCAGCCCACATGCAGTCCTAAACATGACCTGTAGACACCTCATGGGACAAAAGTGAGAGAAACAGTAACACTGTGAGCATATTCTGCAGGAGGCAAACCACCCACCCCCAGAGAAACACAGTGCTGAGGCCATTGGGGCTGGGCTGATGTTGATGCCAGTGCAGTAAGAAGGTGGCAGATCCCCACTAATGAACCTCTGTTCTCACACGTTTTGCTCCTGAGCTGGTGCAGCTGCAGATACTAATTCCAGCCTCACCAAGCTGTGATCGTAGCAATTTCACAGAATCAGAGTATCATTCAGGTTGAAAAAGACCCTTGAGGTCATCAAGTCCAATCTCAGAGCACCTTCGATTCGCAAACCACCCCTGCAGCGAACGTCTGTTCCTGAAGCCCTTTACACCTCTGCAAGGTGCTCCCCTGCTCACCAATATGTCTGTTGAGGCAGAGAGAGGGAACTGGGTCAATTTTTTCTCTGCTGGGGCTGTGGGAGACAGGTAGGGAGCATGGGCGAGAGCCGGGGGCAGTGCTGGGGGCACAGGAAAAGCCTGTCCCAGGGCCAGATACTCTGGTGAGGGTGGGCAGCAGGAGAAAAAAGCCATGAAGAACTGGGCACAGCTTTTCCTGCTAAATATTCTTGCACATACCAATGCTTGTTTCTGGTGCAAGGCACTGTGATTTGAGAAATGGTCTCTTCCCACTGTGAATTATAGCAAAGTGGTCCTGTGCCCAGCAAACACCATTTTACACTATTTTATTTTCTTGTTTTTTGATCACCAAGGCAGATGCTGACTTAGTCTTTGGTTACCTCTGAAGCTGTAGGTGCAGTAGCTCTGACTGCACCAACACCCACCATCAGAATTAGCTTCTACTGCTGTGCCCTTTTGATTACTTTGGGTTTCATGCAGTTGCATCAGATGTTTCCTGTGAAAGAGTTCAAGTTGTTAAACCGACTTGAAATGCTTGTGACAGCTCCCCTGTGTGCTGCCTCCTTTGTGGACCATTTCCAGAGGCACAGAGAAGGGTTGTGGGTCTGCATCACAGACAGACAGGTTTTCTGTTCTTAAGCCCTGCTGGAGAGCTAATTCCCCTCCTGGTTTTGAAGCTGCAGTGCTCAGGTTAGCAGCCGTGCTCTGGTGAACTGGAGTGATAACTTGGTCCCATGCAGCTGCAGGGAAGTGATGCTCCTAAACACACATGGGGTTCTGAGGTGGCCAAGAGCCTGACCTGCTGCTGCTGAAGTTCAGGAACCAGAGAGGAGGTGAGTGTCCAGTTCTTAATTTTGAATAGCTGCTAAAACCAACGTTTTCAACAGATTACTCTGTCCTACACGGTTCTGTTGAGTTTTCAGCCTCTAGCAGGTGATAGGCACCAAAAAAAAAGTGTTAGAAGTGAAACATCTTTAGAAGTACAGGACTCCCTCTGCCTCTTCACTTCAGCCATTGCCTCTGAATTGTGCTGGCAGAGGATTCAGAGAGGGAAATGATTAAAAAATTGGGAAACATCTCAGAGAGAAAGAGTGAAAGAGTGCAGCCTATGGCAGGTATCAAAACGAGCTTTGATCATGGCTTATAGGTACTTATATGGTGAACATCCACTGAACAGACTTGTTAGACTATAGACAAAGACATGGCCATCAGGATAGGGAGCTGTACAGATGCAGAACAGAAGCAATTTTCTTATAGCAAGGGAGTAATTTACCAGGGCTTGGAATAGACTGTCATTCACATTTGTAGGTGTTTTATGGAAGCATGGTTCTGGTTCAGGTGCTGGATGCAAGCAGTCCAGCAGTAGTGTGAATTAGGTGGCCATGGTGGTTTTTTTCTTTTTTCAGCCTCAAAAGCTGGATCTGTCCCTGTGCAAGACCAAAAAAAAAGCACAAAATAATGTTCTCAGCTCTCATTCATTCCAGTTCCTTTGAATAGGAACTGTGTTATAGCTAGGGGCTGCCTTTAATCTGATGCAAGTTTATGGACTGAAGTCTTCTTATTTCTCATTGTGCTGAGGTTAACTGAGAATCTGTTTCAAACTATGTGTTGTTCATTGCCCATGAAAAGGCCTGACAGAGTTCACTGCAGTGTGATTCGCAGACTGCAGCCAGTGCTAATTTTAGCTACCCCAGAGCACATCGTAATGGTGCTACCTGCAGCGTCTGCTTTGGTCCTCAGCATCACTGGCCCTGAGCAGCTCAGACTTCCTAGCTGCACTTATCTTGTGCTGTTCCCATGAAATAGAGGAACTCTTTGCCTCTGCCAGCCTGGCCACAGCAGGCAGCCCACGCTGCAGCTGGGAGCTGAACTCGCACCTCACAAACACCGTGACAGAGCCTTAAATACGAGGTTATTCCTCATGCTGGAGTAAACCAAAATAAACTCCCAAAATTTCTGTGCTTTGAGCTAAACCAAAGCTACTGGCTGTAGTTGTTTTTATGTAGCATTGCATTTTGTTGCTAAATGGCTTGTCTTTCAGACTATTCCATTAACCTTTGCTCTACTGGTGGCTTCAGCCTGGTATTAGGGATAGAAATGGAGTCTGCCACCTTCTGCCTTTCTTCTGAGTCAGGTGGTGGGGATGAAATGGTGTTTTGAGTAATTCTGTGTGTTTTCTCACTAGAGTCCTAAGCCCCAGCCTTAACCTTCCCAGTAGTTCTTTGTGGTTACAGAGGAGTTATTTGATTAAAATATCATTTTTCCAGCTACTTGAAAGTACCACAGCAATCTGATTTATTCTCCATGTTAGGGTTTGTTTGTTTAGGCTTTCAGATGAAATGAACTTACTATTCATGTACTACTAACATCAAGGGAACGATTGTATTCCAAAATAATGGAGCATAATATGCAGCAAAACATGGGCATTTTGCTCACACGACTGCATTTATAGACAAGGGAAATTATTGGGAGGCTTGGGAGTGTTAATCTGCTTCTGCTGTGAGTGCTTGTGTGTCAGCCCACAGTGAGCCCCCCACTCCACAGAGCAGGTTGGTGGATCCAAGGCCAGATGGAGCCCTTGCTCTGGGGTTACATGCCAAGCGTTGTCACAAATAAATGACGATGCACTTGTCACAACAGCTCTTTTCTGGAAAATCTGGATTTCTCCAAATTTTCTGTTTGCCTGAAAAACGCAGGGCAGATGGAAGATTGAAACCCCTCTTTTAAATCAGCAGTTCACGTTGAGTGCCCAGTTAACGACTCAAAGGTCTGATTTCAGGGATGTGCTGCACAGCCAATATCGTTAATAAAATCAGTGGGAAATGGGGATTCCATTGATCATCAGCGAGGCACGTTGTGCCTCAGAGTACAGATACCCATGAAGCTGTGCTTGTAGCCTGGCATCTGGTTTGCTGCAATCCCTGCATTGGAACCCAGTGTCTAAGTCAGTTGTGTCCTTCCAGAATGTCACAATCACAGAATTATTGAGGCTGGAAAAGACCTCTGAGATCATCAAGCCCAGCCTATGACCTAACATCAGCACAATAAGCTAGATCAGGCCACTAACAGCCACATTCCAGGGACTGGAAGGACTCCAGGGACTGGAGGACTCTACCACCACACCTTGGGCAGTCCATTCCAATGTCTGTGAGGAAAGGCTTCCTAACATCCAACCTAACCCTCTCCTGGTGCAGCTTGCAGCTTCAGGGTCTGCCCTCTTGTCCTGTCACCACTTGGCTGGGAGAAGAACCCATCCCCTACCCCTTCAGGTAGTTACAGAGCATGGTAAGGTCCCCCCTGAGTCTCCTCTTCTCCAGGCTAAACAACCCCAGCTCCCTCAGCCTCTCTTCATAAAACTTTAGCTCTTGTCCCTTCAGCAGCTCTTCTCTAGACCTGCTCCAGTACCTCAACATCTTTCTTGAAGTGATGGGCCCAGTTCTTGAGGTTAGGCCTCACCAGTGCTCAGTACATGGGGAGAATTATATTGCTAGTCCTGCTGGCTGCACTATTCCTGATCCAAGCCAGCATGCCATTGGTCTTTCGTGCCACCTGGGCACACTGCCGGCTTCTGTTCAGCTGGTTGTCAACCAGTACTCCAGGTCCCTCTCTGCCAGGCTGCTCTGCAGCCACTCATCACCCAGTCTGTAGCTCTGCTGGGCATTATTATGGCCAAAATGTAGGACCCGGCACTTGGCCCTGTTAAACCTCATCCATTGACCCAGCCTGTCTAAGTCTTCACCAGGCTTCTCAATTTTAATAAAGAGGTTTTTTGCATTTCTTAACAAGACACTGCCAACTGACCTGTGCTGGTGAAAATGCAGTGTTCAATTCCTGTGTGTATGGATGCTCAGTCACACATCAAACTTAATGTAATTTCACTGGAACATCGCCATAGCAAAATAGGACTTTTCTCATTGAAACTAAAACCTCACTTATTTCAGACTGATAGTCAGACAGGTTCTAACCCTGGAATGTGCTGCATGGAAAAGAGGCAATGAGCAAAGGGAAAAGAAGGGAACTCATCACTTCATCCAAAATAGCTTTATCGTGATCAGCCTTTAATGGCTTCAAAACCCAGAGGGATAAGGTGCCATCTTTCCTTAGTTGCTACACAAACATCTCCCACTAATGCACCCAGATTCCCAAATGTTCCGTGAACTGTGTGCAGCAGCTTGGTTTTAAAGCCTCCCCAACACATAGGAGGGTCTGCCTGATTTTCCTGTTCTGGGCAGACACCTACTGTGGCTGTAAGCACTTCTGACATTTCTGACACAGCTAATTATAGGGCTCTGGGGGACTCTTGGCCTTACTAGAAATAGCTGGCAATAGGGGGACGTGAGTTTTCCAGCACAACTAGGAAGTTGCTGGGGAGAACAGCATCTGTGTCAGGTGGCAGCTTCTGAAAGAGCATCATGTCAGTCTCTGCTTCATCTCCAGGCTTGTGTTCTTTTTCATTTCCCATGACTAAATTTTTGTTTTCCTGTATGAAGACACATTAAGAGAGCTCCTTTCAGGCACATGTTATTTACTTATGTGGTGACTGCAGTGGAGTAGGAACACTTGCTCCATTAGGCAATCCAGTGTGCTACCTTAGGAAGGACTTAGTAATATGTTCTGACTCTTACACACCTATACCATGCAAAGCCAAGACGGATACAGGTTTCTGTGGGACTGGAGACCAAGCCATCGTGTTGTCTTTGCTTGAAGTAGAAACTGTTTTATTGTGATTCAGGAAACTAACTTTTCTTCCATTAAAGGAAAGTGAATCCTTGTTAATTTTTATAAAAATTAACCAGATTCCTCAAGTATTACAGCAAACACATCTCCTTCTAGTGGAGACAAATAACTTTCACTGCATGAATCATCCTCACCTAAGGCTGCCTCGAAGAATGATCACTCTGAAGATGTCTGGGCTCTCCAGGGACTATAAAGGAAGTCGGGCTAAAAAGGTTTCTGTATTGATGAGACTGATTGGTTAACCATGAAGCAGTTTACAAGAAATTAGTTCCTGACTGTCTTCATGCAGATATTCCCTGGCTGATCCATCTCTCTTGGACTGCCTCTGCTTGTTTGTTCACAGGCAGGATAAACCCTTCCCTTATTCTCTCTCTCCAGCAGAGCATTGTATGTTCACAGCCCTGGCACCAACTCCAGTATACCACTGACCCTTGCCAGATTGGCTCAGCCATTTCACCCTCAGTGGCTTGTTGCCTTCAAAGCTCCTATTCAGGAATTAGGCCTCTTCTGAGGTAGGTCAGTGTTGCTTGAAAGCTTCCTATTTTCTCCTGATCTGCCCATTGACTCTCCAGCTGAACCCCAGCCCATTGCTGCCATGTGGCTTTGGATATACTGGCTCAATTAACTGCCTGGGGCTGGGACTGGAGACATGAATCCAGACACAGAAATAGGAGCCATCCATGAGAATTACTGGCTGCTACTCAAAAGCTATAGACCTGAGGATGAGTTTTTCCTGTTCAAAATTGGGATTTAACTGAACAGGTGTTAGCAATGTGAGGTAGAAGTGCACAGACAATGCAGATTGCCTCATGCTGGGCCGTCCGTTCAGCGCCTGGTGAAGCTGAGACTGTACAGTGTGGTCAGCTGTTGGATGATTTGTTTCACTGGGATGAAAGCAGTTGGGCTCAGCAATCTCAACGTGGTTCCTATGAACAAGTGTTTCCGTTCAGTCTCAACAAAAATGGCACCACTGTGATTCACTGGATGATCACAGTGAAGGACCAGAGAATTTATTCCAGGCCAGTGAATGACTTGTTATGTGATATGCTCCCTTTTATGCAATAGCTCAGCACTCCCCCCATACCCCCCACCCCAGTGTTCTCTGGTGTCCTCTAGTGTGACATTTAGAAGGATGTTGCATTGCACTGGCAAAACACAGGCAAGTATTACAACATTCGAAGGTTGGAGCTCCTGTGGTAGACTGCAGAGCCATGTGCAGTCATCAGTCTAGTCCAGCTCCAGAGAACAAAAAACCAAAAAGTAATTTAAGAGGGAAAATCGTCCTTGATTTGCAGGCTAATCTCCTGGAGAAGGGAATCACAGTTCTGCGAATTGGTCTTCTCCTTCTCCTCAAAACAAACTTCTTGACTACATCAATAATAATTCTTCAAATCTTCCTCTGCCCAGCAGTGAGAAGGCTTAGGGTGCACCTCATCTCACAATTTATTTCTGCTTTGGCTGATGTTCCTATTTCATTCCCCCCATATGGTGATGTCTGCAAGCCCAGTTCCAAGCTGTACAAAGTGCCCTGTGTTCTGGGCTGCTGCTGCTGCTTCTGCTGCTGCCAAGGGCATCCTTTATCTGAGCTGGGTTAGGGAATTCAGTCCTGCCTGGAGATCACTGGGATAAGAGAACAGAAATAGCTTCAGTGTGGAGCACTGTTACCTTAACAGCCTTGGCTGCGAGACTTCCCCCTGCAAGCTTTAACACATTCTGATGTTTTATTCAAGGAAATGACAAGCAGGGACAAATGTTTTAAGAGTGCAGGAGATAGAAAAAATATCTCCTTAAGCTACAGAAAAATAACCAGAAAGGATGGAAGATGCACTGGGTAAGCAAAAGCAGAATACTCCAGGGACACCTTGGAGCATTTCCCAAGGCTACGACAATAAGAGATGCAATCAGTAAGAAGCAGGAAAGAGAAAACCAAAGATGAGCTCTAGACTTCAAACCTGTTCACAACAGAATCAATACTAAGGTTATACTGAGATCAAAAAGAGAGTGAAATGGTATTAAAAGATTATGAACATTCAGAACATGTAATACTAATGTCCTACTCCAGAGAATGGTTATTCAATTTCCCCATTATTGTGCAGTACTTCAGCACAGAACAAGATCCCACCTTTGTGCCTGATTCGCAAGGCAGCCTGTAAACAGCTCTGTTGTCACCAATATGTGGCTAAGACCATCTTATTTTAAAGCACATTACAAAGTGTGAGCCAGCCTTTAATGCCTTCATTCACATCAGGTAGCATTTGTAACCCAACAGTTGCTGTTTGAGGAGCAAGAGGTGATGCCACGATGGTGTCACAACCTGACACTCTGAATGTAGTGGTTGACTTCTATATAGGGACCAAAGTACTAACATTTTGTACCAGTTCTGGAGAGGATGACTGTTGTACTCCAAGTGGGATACTTCACAGCTTTACTCTGCTCTTCAAATAATTGTTGTCATTGCTGGATGATACCAGGCATGTTTTGCAGAGTCAATAGTTACTGCCAGCAACATTTATTGCTGCTGCTGCTCTCCAGGACACCGCTGTGCTAAAGGCAGGTGTACACGTTAAGCTGGGATTTCTATAGTTTACATGTAATTTTCCAGGTTACTTCTTACTTAAACATAATTTCAAAAGAGAAGAAAAAAAGTTAGGAAAGACATTAGGAGGCCATAAGGGACAGCAGAGGTCATGCTCCAAGCTTTTGACATATTAATCAAGTTAAAGATTCCGCAACTCATTTCACTTCATTAAAGCCCCTCAAATAACAGCACAACGTTTCAACAGTGGGGATTAATTTTTGAAGCAGTACAAGGGACATTTAGTTTCAATGCCTGATGTAACTTGATTGAATCAGACAAACAAAATAAGTGACTTCTATCTAGCAAGGTTGTAGCTACAGCTGGATTTCTGTCTTAGGATTTATACTGAAGCACAAAGATTGGAAACTGCAGTGCAAGAAACACACTACAATACCAAAAAAGAGGTATGCTCTAACATATCTGCTGAAATAGGAAGGGTTAAAAAGTGCTCTAGGGCTGTTTTAGATGCTGCTTCAGGTCAGGTGCCCACAAGTACGATTGCTCAGTACCCAGATGTTCTCTGCTGTTCTTATTAAAATGTATTGTTTAATATTAAATAAATGTTTTAAATTAGCTAAATGATAGTATTCTAGGGGAAGTGAATTTCTAGAGTGATTTTCAGGCATTGGACAAAATGAATGCTGGCTAACATTTTTGGAAAGGATGAGAGAGATTTCAAGTGTCCTTGATATTTAGTAGCTAAAATTAGAAGTCAAAAGAATGAAATGGAATAGTTGCTTGATAAAAATATGCTTCATTTAAAGAGGATTAAATTGCACATAAAAATTACCCACCCCTGTAGAAAATTCAGATTGTTTAAAAAAAAAAAACAAACCAGAAATCCCCATTTTATATTACAGTTTGCTCTTATTTTAATGACCATAGGAGATCCTTTACTCTAAAATTATAAATGCAATTAAGAATTTGGAAGATGGACTTTCCTTTGGCTGTGTCAGGCAGAATTAAAAGTACCCATGGCATCTAGAAATACTGGGGCATGTGCAGCTCAGCCTGTAGAAATCTGCTCTTATATGCCAGTTAAGTTTCAATTATGAAAGCAACTGGGCTTGGACCAACCAGACAGAGGAAGGTAGAAGTGAAACAAATTCTGGAATGATGAAATTAATTTGGACAACTTAATGAAAAAATTGCTGGGATCCCACTGAGCCATTAAATGATGGATTTCCACATGGAAGCACCCATCTTCTCTGACAAGCCTTTGACAAAACTGTTTCTTATTTTCACATGGAATGGTTCTTGACCAAAAGATTAAAAAGACTGCAAGGGGAAAGGGACAGAATAGGTTCAGAGCCCAACAGACAAAAGAGAATATGTTGAAAAACAAGACTGAAGTACTTAGGTGCTTTCATTAAATGTAAAGGTAGCATTCGCCACTGTTTGAATAGCATAAAATCCAGGCTAAGAGGTTGACAAATTACATGGGAACACAAATAGTTTTACATAATCTTCCAGTATATCATTTAACATTGTCTTTGAATGATTGTCTTTAAGTCCTGATATGTCAAGTAGGTTCATGGCAAAACACCAAAACACATTTCCCTGACATCACCAAGTAATGAGAATCTTTTGCTGATTTGGAGCTCTGAGGGTCTGTAAGAACTTGAAATCACAATGGTCAGAGCCAGAGTGCAGAAGGTTCTGACTTAGGGAAGATCCAAAGAGATCATGGCTGAACAAGCAGGAGTCATAGAATTACAGAATCATAGAAACATCATGGCTAGAAAGGACCTCCAAGATTATCACACTCAGGTTTCTTCCTCTCCTACCTTTTCATCCATTTATGGTTATCAAAGTCTGAAATAGCCTACATATTCCTCAAATGACCTGTAATGACTCCAAATAGAAAAGATTGACATTTGCTGTCTTTAAATCATAGAATCATTAGGGATTGGAGGGGAAGTCAAAAGATGTTAGTTTTAGTTTTAGTATGAGATAAATATATAATAGAGAAATGAGATAAATATATAATCATTCCTATTTCGACTTGCCTTAAGGTACAAAAGAACAAGAAGCTGTAACTAACTACTTTGTCATCTGGTACTGATACCTCAAATAATTTCCCATCATAGAATCATTAGGGATCAGAAGGGACCTCAAAAGATCAGCTAGTCCAATGCCCCTGCCACAGCAGGATCACCTAAACCAAGTTGCACAGGAACAGCTCCAGACAGGTCTTGAACGTCTCCAGAGAAAAAGACTACCCAGTCCCCCTAGGCAGCCTGTTCCAATGCTCCGTTACCCTCACTGGGAAGAAACTCCTTCTGATATTTATATGGAACCTCCTCTGTTCCAGCTGGCACCCATTGCCCCTTGTCCTGTCACCAGATGACCTTGAGAAGAGCCTGACTTCATCCTCCTGACACCCACCTCTCACATATTTGTAGACATTAATGAGGTCACTCCTCAGCCTCCTCTTCTCCAAGCTCAAGAGACCCAGCTCCCTCACCTTTTCATTATAAGGGAGGTGTGCTACTTCCTTCATCATCTTTGTTGCTCTACACTGGACACCCTCCAGCAGCTCTGGGTCCTTCTTAAACTGAGGAGGGCCCAGAACTGGACACAATACTCCAGACATAGTCTCACTAGAGCAGAGTAGAGGGGGAGAAGAACCTCTCTTGTTC
>VZRI01006406.1:0-28729 GCA_013397515.1 Upupa epops | reverse complement strand
CTTAGCAATGACTTTTGCCATCTCCCTTAGCATGTGCATGTGCATGCCATCATGGTCCGTGGATTTATGTATATTCAATTTGCTCAACTGGATGGAGGGAAGGAGGGGAATGTAGCCATGGCTCCACATGAAAAGCCACAAAGGGGAGCTGGGAAGTGGTAAGTTCTTGCTAGTTTAAGCAAACAATAACTCTTTGACAAGGAGCACACAAGAAATGGGAAGATGACTCAGCATCAGTGTTCCTAAGGCAAACACTGGTTAAAGTCTGTAATGGAAAATTAGACGCTAATGCTAAAATTTGGGATATGTAGGGCTTTAGGGCTAATGAAAATGAAATGTTAATTGAGGAAGCTCTCATTCCACACACTACAGGATCTAGCTGGGTTTGCCACACACTACCAAATTGTCTCCACTTCTGAAGTGTCCCTGCCAAGTAAGGGAACAGCATATCAGTTCCCATTGTACAGGTCCACTGCTTTCATTCAGTTCCTGTGGATTCAATGGCAGAATTAATTGCAAAATAAAATGTATGTAATTGGATTAATTAACAGTACATTTCAAGGTCCTGTAATACAGAATTAGCTGTGGGTTAAATGCACAGTGCAGGTTTTTCCTGCAAAGAGAACAGGAGCTATTTTTGGAGCTGTAGCTGTGTCTCGTTGAGGTGTGCCTTGCTTTAAAAGCTGCTGGGATAAGAAATGGGGCTGTGAAGAGGGAAGACAAATAGTATAATTAGGGCTGCAGGACAACAAAAGGATTATTCTTAAATATAAAATCATCTGAGCAAAGTTGTTTGAAAGATAATTATGCCTAAAATTGCTTGCATGGGTCTAATGTTTTCTTTACAAGGACTTACAAGACTCATTGAATATTTATGGGCCTGGAACTTAAGACTGCATGAAATCTAAAGCATAAATTCCATAGAAATTTATTACAATGAAATTCCCTAGCAGTTGTTGCCCCAACCTTTTAGCCTTGAATAGACAGGCTTTACATTGCAGAACATGGGACCATGTGATAAATGATATAGAAGCTGAATGCCCTTGATTGATGAGTGCCGCCTCTTTCGATGACTGTAAA
This sequence comes from Upupa epops, assembly GCA_013397515.1. Lineage (NCBI taxonomy): Eukaryota > Metazoa > Chordata > Aves > Bucerotiformes > Upupidae > Upupa > Upupa epops. Next base: position 27,649 of record VZRI01006406.1, on the reverse strand, counting down.
CCAGACCTGAGGGCTGATCTCACCAGTATTTTGCTTATTTTTTTACTTGGTGGTTTTTTTCCTTAATGCATATATTGCAGAAGGGTTGTTTGTGATTCTGGTCTGGTTATCGCATGCAAATGAGCATGCTGTTTCCCAGATGCAGCTTTCATATTTATACATTAAATACTGCCTGAAAAATCATATGTTAATTACATTCTGAGGGTGTAGCAGAATTTCTCACTTGAGCATGTTTTGTTTTGCTGGAAATAGCACAAATTCCAGTTCAAGCATCTAGTTGCTTGAAGCTTTGTAATAAATATATTGAGATTTGGAGAAGCCTTCTAATCACTACTATTACTTATCATTTACCATTAGCTCAATGCTTAGACCTCTATCCTACATTATGAGTTTGTTTATTTGCTTTTAATAACTTGTATTTCTCAGAAGACAACCAATACTCTAAGAAAGGGGGTGGGGGAATGGTTAAGGATCAAAGCTAAATGAGATTAGCAGAGACAGACTGGCAGAGAAGAGCTGTGAGATGTTCTGAGAGGGTCACAACTCCCTGCAGCCCAAAGTTATCTACAAATGGTCTCGTTGTTTCTATCACCTATCAAGATCCCATACCACACACATCACATTGAAATTCCACGTCACAGGGGCTCATCCTTCATTATTTAGTTTGTGGTGGCCAAAAGAGACACTGCAGTCCCATGAGACCTCACTCCTCATTAGTAATGCAGATGTTCAGAGGAACATGGCTCCTCCTGAAAGAATAAAGGAAATCCAGCAGGCTCATGCAGGTGCATGTTCAGAAACTGTTTGGAGGTAGGTGTTGGCTGGTGGATTTTAAACTGAGAAGTAGCACAGCTGTACTTAAACCCCAGCATATCAAAGGACACACCACAAATAATTAGAAAAAGTGTGCTCAAAAGGGAGCATGGCAATTCTTAGATTTCAAATCAGGTCAGTTTTGCCCTTGAGGACTGTGCTATGGAAGATGATGCTGAGTAGAAGCCTGTTACAATAAAATAAGGGGAAATTATGAAGAAGTCAATATACAACACTAAAATTATTTTCTTGTTTATTGTTCCAACAGTTGCAAAACATCAAAAGTAAAGAGGAAAGCTTAAAAATACAGTGATCTTCATTATTACAAAGAAAAACCTGACACAAGAGCCATTCAAATGAATAGAAAATAGTGGTTCTCACTGGGGGCAGGATCAAGTCTGTAAAACACAAATACAGTGTCTTACTAACAGTTAAAAATATTACCTTTTTTTTCTATAAGTCTAACTTCTTTGATGACCACTTATGGATTCAAACCTATGTTCATAATGACTACGCTGGTAGGAATAATTAGTATGGCTGTCAAGCACAGATAATTCTCACTTTAAAATAGCCTGCTGTGATATATCACAGTACAACCTGAAAGCTACAAATGAGAATGAACAGTACCAAAAGACATAGTAAAATAAAAATCCCTTTTTTCTCCCCTTCCATCCCTTTTTAGAGCTTTCATAAATGTTGTAGTAAATAAATCACAGAGGTACCAAAGAAACTGGCAAACCAAGAGGTAGTTCACGTGATAAAGCATCTCTGTCTAGGTAGCTCTGGAATCTGAAGCCATGAATGACTGTTGTGTGCTCTGCCAACCTTCCTCTCCAGTCCCAGGACCCAAGAGAAAAATGTAGACATAGGGCTGCTTGGCCATACCAGGTTATCTGAAAGCAATTCAGGTACTTAGGGACCATTACAAGACATGCCCTATACTGCTCACTTCCCCCAAGCACTAACACTCTTTGCTTTTTTAGCCCCAATCATTAGGCAGTCAATAGATACCTTGCTCTGTCAGTCTTATTAAAACTTTCATTTTAGTAATCTCATCCTGTTTATATAAATAATCTTGGCTTTATGAACATGTGTGTGTGTCATATGCACACAAATACATTCAGATGGGTAGAATTGGAAAGAAAACTGCTACTGCAGATTGGTTAAATGACTTGATGTAAGCTCTGGGCAGTGGAGTGCTCCACCATGTACAAGAAATCATCCTCCCTCTGTGGCCTTACAACAGCAAAAGCATTATGCTGGCTCAAGGAGTATATTTCTCCTGTGTGATCTTACAAAACGATAGCAGTCTGTGATAAATTGGTACACTAGAGACAGGGTGCTGAATTAGATAAATTTGATAGTTTGAAGTAGCAATTGAGTTGCCTTCTGTGATGTTGGTATGTTTGAATACAATAACAATGCATCTCTTCCTATCTCTTCTTAAAAGAAACAAAGAGAAACTAAAATCCAATTACATATCCATCATTAAAGTGCTCTACATAGGCAACTGGTATCAGCTGTAGTCTTGTAACTCACTGCAGTCTTAGAACAAGATTCTGATAGACTTTTCTTTCACTTTCCCATGAATGATGTTTCTTCACGTAGTCTTTGGCCCTTGTTACAATTTCTCTTTCCATAATGGGGTCATTCATCAAACTCTTGGACAGCACAACAAAGTCCTAAAAAAGATAAAGGAATAATGAATTAAAAGTTCCTTGAAGTTCTAATAATACTGACACAACTTATACCTGTATCTCGATTTTGGTAAAGCACTTAACTGTGAGCTGCTATATGACGCTGTTCAAAGTGATTTTTCAAGGTCAAGTACCATAATTTATTTATAAACAATCATCAATCAATAACTGTTTTATATCTTATCTTACACAGTTTACCAACTAAGACACTTAAAATCAGAGAGAGTTCCAAGAGCATTCAGACAAGTATGTGCAATAGATTCACAGGCACAAGCTCTGTTTGACTACCCAGGCTGATGTATAAAGTTTGGAGCAGGGCTTGCAGCAAAAGCTCATCCAGGGTACTTGTACCTGGGCTGTAACAGATACAGCAGGGTGAGCTCATCAAGCTCTGCAAAAAAAAGGCAGAAATTATTTTCCTGTCACTTAACTGGGCAAAAATACTAGACCCCGTATATTACAACTGTTCCTTTGCCTGCTCCTCTGCCACTCTAATTCAGTTCTAAGGGAGAGAAACTGTGAACTTCAAACATGTGGAAGGAGACTTGATGTCTGAAAAAATCTATTCTGAGCAGCTGGTTTAATTTTCTGCCAAGGGACAACTTCTAATACTTCAGCTTGATTACAAATGTGCTGAGATCCTTGCAAAATAATGTCTTGGTTCAGCTCGGCAAAACAGAGATTGTGTCAATGGAAAATTAAGATCATGCATTGCTACACAATTGGTAGTGAAGATCAGTGCATAGGGACATGGCAGACAAAACAGATGAGAGAAGGAGATCTATTATTTACACAGTCTGCCAGCTCTGAAAGGAAATACCACAAAGATTAGAGTTCTGATCAACATTAGGTTAACTAGCAAACTGTACTTGAAATCCATCCACAGATAAGAAATATTTGGTAATCACAGAATCAATGTTGCTGTTGTAATGCAAGTGATGGCAATGCATAATACATAACTGTGACATGACCCCAGGGAAACACTGATATGTGAAATCACATTGAACATGTTATAATCAGTGCTCTGCCTCTTGCTGACAAGACAAACTATCAATATACGCATCGCTGCCATGAAATTTAAATAGTCAGTGACGCATCTCGTTTCTGTCGCAAAGGTTTGTTACTGGGTAATGGAGGAAGATTTTCATATACGTATGTTTACAATAATATCTCATTTTACATAAAATCACTATTGCTTGTAATCTTCACACAACACTGAAAGAGAAGCTTTTGGAATAGCCACAAGGGCCACACGCTTCACATTCAGCCTAACTTCCATCCACAACTTCCTCGCATTCAGTTATGTGCTAATTTAACCAGTGTTCTGAGTTCCTTTATGGGACCCACATGGTCTGAAGAGGCAGTTTTCTCATTGCTTGTCAGCCTGTCCCTAGAGAAGATGAGTGAGTATCATCTGGAGAGTATCCCAAAGCTGCTCCTCTCAGTCACTGCACACCCAGACAACCACTCCAGCTTTAGAGCCACCAAGCTCTTCCCCTTCCTCCACGTCTACCAAAAATTCGGAACAGGGAAGGTGGGAAAGTCTTATGTGATTTACGCTGGCTTCATCCAATTGCCTCTGTAATCACAGTAATAAATACTGTTCACACTAAACCATGCTCCAACTTTAATTTTATGCTCCTGTGGAGGATTTTATTTAAAGTAATGTTTTAAAATAATTTATGTAAATTACCTAAGAACAGAAGCAGCAATGTAACATTTCTTGACAGGTAGTCCTATTAGCATTCTTTTACAGCATGGCTACTGAGGACAAAAACTTGGAAACATGTAAATGATAGAAGAAATGAGATCTTTATTCAGTTACAGTACTTAGTGCTGGGGGTAATTTCAAGAAAATGCCAAACTGTGTGCGAACCATAAAAGTTGAGAAACTGCAGGAAAGAGAAATAGCAAATGGAAAAATACCAGGAGATGGAGAATAAGAACTTCTCAGCTTTATTCTTACTTCTACTGCTAATCAAATGTGACCACCTACAAGTCACTTGCAATCTGACTGGAAGCCAGTGGGAAGATTCACTGTGACTTATCTGGGTTTTGCCTCATACCCTTTGAGCAGCTGGCTTAGCTTGTCTTCAGGTTTGGATGCTCAGCTTTAAATGGCAATAACTTTATTTTTCAGGTGTCACCCTTAATTACAACTGAAGTGCATTTCAGTTGTAGTTTTGTGCTAAGTCTGAAACACAGGTCCCCACTTGCAGACTGCAGACACTGAGGACTCTGAGCTCCTCCAGAAAAATAAGCATTTGGTTTTTGTCTTCTAGAAACCTACGATAGAGAAAGTACTTAGGGCATGGTAATGTGTCTCCTTATCAAGCGCTTATGCTTGGTAAGCACTTGTGCAAGTGATATTTGTACAAATATTTGTGTGCTCTCATCTCCCACTGTAAAGCTGAGCTAAGCTTCACTGTTGGTGAAAGAGGGGTAAAATTCACTAATTATTTTTTAGTTATCAACCATAACTTCAGCACCCCAAATGAAGGAGGTTACCTGCATGCTAATTTACTATGTAGAGAACACCTGCATTTCTAGTAACGCTTTTACTGACCTAGAGCGCTGGGTATAATTTCTATACCCATCACAGGAAATCTGTAGCATTTGAACCTCAGTGGGTAGCCACAACCCATAAAAACAGGAGAAAATTATCTTACATGTGTGCAGAGCTGATGTTACACATGCCCTTTTGATGAGTAGTACTTTGCTTCAAACAGGCATTTTTTAACAGCAACATTCACAAAGCACTTTTTCTTCCCTGGTAAACTGACCAATCATTTCTAAAGAATGTCAGCTTCTCTATATAGTACCTAAAAGAAATCTTGCATATTTTTTAGAGACCCAAAAATACAGGTATGTGGGAGATAAAGCTGGAGAATGAGTGTGCTCAGTAAAAAGAATAAATATGCCTTTAGTTACCACGAGAACTAGAGCGGTGCCGCAGCTCCTGCATAATGAAAATAAGATGCACGGTTAATATATTATTTATATAATGAAAGTAATTCTGCAATTAAACCATTTCATATCAGCTTCAGCAGATAAAAGAACATGATTCTTAAACAACAGAGAATCACCCTAGGGAAAGCAAATGGCAGATTTAAGTTCAGAGTAGTGACAGGTCTACCTAGTGGCAGGCAAAGCTCAGTTCGCTGGCATGTTTATGTGCTTCACAGAGTGATGGGCCAGTGGTTCCATAGGAGTTTTAACAGTGATTTCTGGCACTGCCAAAAATTGCAAATTGATCTATTCAACATGAAGGTTCAAAAGGTCTAAGATCTTCAGATACATTCTGTCTTGAAGCCCCAGTAGAAATGGGACCTGTGCTTGGCAGGAGAGACCAATGTGCCTGTGATGTATGGTTATGGTTGCGTGTACTGAGCTGAGCTCCTTTTCTCTCTTACCACTTCAAAAGTATTCTCTGCTAACAGTAGGCTTTCCAGGTCCTGCTCTCTCTCTGAAATTCTGCTTAAGGTTGGCTTTGAAGTTTATTCACCACCTTCTGTTTACTTAGCTCCTTCAGAGAGCTTCTACAAATGCTTCACATATAATTTTGGAACTTGGGATGCTGAAAAACTCTTTGTGTCTTCCATTTTAACGTGGTTTTACATTATTTATTATTCTGTTCTTATCCTTTTTTGTTTTTAAATTTCAGGTCCTGTTCACTCAGTGTCAAATATTCCATAAACTTTCAACTAGTTGAAAGATCAAACTATGATTTAAAAGTAATGTGCTCACATGATGTACTATCAAGGACAAAGCATTTCATAGCTTTTATGTTAATTCTTGTAATTTGAGTGTCATCTTCAGAGACTGGCAAGGCTCTCACTACTTCCAGTCATGAAGTCAAATGCAAATGGTTAATGATGACTGCAGTTATGCACAACATTTTCTGCCTTCCTGTAAGCCATGAAAGCTCACTTTCAGCAAGAACAGAACAAGAAACCCAACAGCAGCCACAATTTAAAAACCTCTCATTGTAAGACAGTCAACTTATGTCCCTCTAATTTGGCTTCCAAAAGATAAGATAGTCCATAGAGCAGGCACAATTGTTCATATCTAAACTAACAGCATTGTGAAGCTTTCGCTCCTCAGGTCAGTAATAACTAGCAAACAAGCAATTCTTTCAGCTCTTGACCTATGATATTGCCTGTACCTAAACTTAGCAATGAAAGTGTTTTCTCTTGAAGAGTGGCAGATGTCAGAGACAGACTCTTCCAAGCACCTGACTACAGCACTAATGTCACCACATAATTAAAAGTGTTTTCCCCAACTATCCTGATGCAATTAAGGTTACCTCAGAAAACTCTTTACCAGACACTTAAGGTGTCAAAGAGTAGCAAAACCCAGAAAAGTTCTTACCACAATGTAAATTTGCCAATCCCTGTTGTCAGACTGAATCTTCTCAGGCAGTTTCAAAGTGCCTGTCCCTTCTCCCAGCAATACAAATCTGAAGCATACCTTGAAAGTGTTCTAACTTAATTGCATGCCTTTGATCTCACATAACTCTAAGCCTCTGACAGACTGTGTACACTTTTAAAGACTGTATTTGATATGGTGTGGGGAGATAAGGAACAACAGTAAATGGTTTCTTTATCTTTAAAACCATGAGTGATAATGATGGGCATTCTGAGCTTTTCTCTGCTAGAACAAAGTTTCTTAACAACTCTGCAGTGGGATTCCAGTATTATCCTGAAAGCAAGGACTTTCCTGACTCATTTGCAAACTTTAATATTTTATGCATTATTTGACACTACTGGAAGTATAAAAAATAATGAGCTACAGTTGCTGTTTTACAGAAAAAGCAGGGATATTACTTTCATTTTTAAGATAGAGTAACTTCACAATCATTAGTGATTCTAGTGCAAATACCACCTAGGAGCATGATATAGTCACAGATGTCACAGGGACTACCTCTGTGCTTAAAACTGCATTTTTTCCTAAGTGAGGAAATACATAGCATGTTTTTAATCAGTCTTGAATTCCAAGTAAACATTTGGATTGTATGAGATCACATAAAAAAGGCTGCTTACAAGGATGTATGATGAAGCTAATTTGGTCTGGTATGAATAATGAATCCCAAGCCAAATATAACCAGCATGTTGAAGGAACCAATAGAATGTTTCAGAATTAATATCAGGAGCCCTCAGTCTGTGTGTTCAACATGATCATATATCCTTGAAGTTTGAAAGAACCATATGGAAGTCAGTGGGATTTTGCAGGGAATACATGTGCAAGTAATTTTATAAATAGCTTTACATCGCAGGATCCACAAGCCTGGAAGTACCTCATTTCAAAGATTATTATTGCAAGAAGAGAGAATACTTCCACAAGAAAATATATCACAGAAGTGAACAAAGACTTTTTTTTTGTAGAAACCACTAATAACATTTAATATTTGAGGGAAAAAAAACCCAAGAAAACCATGAGCTGCAAGAATTTTTCTGTTAAAAACCCTCCAAAGCTGAGAGAACTCACCTTCCTGAAACACAATGTAATAGGATGCATTAATCACACATTCCACAAAGTAAATACATACAATATATTTTCTACTTTCAAAATGATTAAATAACTATTCTACTGAGGTTTTTTAAAGTTGAGTTGGATAAAAACACTGAGGGAATCTGTGTCTGAAAGTCATATAAGAAATGCACAACAGTAAAGTCGCAGTCCAGGAAGTATACTGATATTTAAATTTCCAGCATTTACATATGGGAGGTGTTCCCTCTCTCCCCACAGAAACTTCATTCTAGCTCTTCACTTAATTTTAACTGTTAATTATTTTCTGACTAAGCAATATGTTGGACCTAATAATTCTTTATATTAGCACTGAGTGCTAGAAAGGGTAGATAATGCATTATCTAACACGTCAGGCTCACAGTTCTCTTGTCTAATATGAGCCGGAATTTCAGTCAGTACTTGAGGGGGCACAGGACATTAACAGCAGCTCCTCCAATTCTTCCTTAGGGATCCTTTGAAACTGGAGCTCAACAAGTAGCTGAGAGCAGAGCCCCATTCCGACGGCAGGATAGCAGGCAGCCCAGGCAGGACAAACACTCAGCAAGGCTGACACCTAGTAGAAGTTTAGTGAACTGCAAAGTGCACGGGAGAAAAGCCTAACAAGCGGGTTTTTTAGGAGGAAATCTGCTGAGAGGAAAAGCCAGGTTCCGGACAAACGCAGCTATATAATTAAAGATTAATCTAACCTCTGGAGAGGAAAGGTCTAAGGATTTGTTAGTTTCTTACCTGGGGATTTGAAAATAGCAGTCCTGTTTCCTTATGTTTCACTATAGCTGCATTCCCAGGAATGTTCCGAGCCAGCACTGGGATAGCTAAATCCATTGCCTAGAGGAAAAGAGAAAAACAAAACAACGGTTTACTAGGATACGGAGGTTTAGAGATGTTAATATGACAGTGAGAAGCAGACACAACACATCCCTCCAAACTTTAGTTTGAATATCCCATGTCTAAGGTGATCTCCTGTGTGGAACTTCTCTGAAATATTTTGCTGATATTTTTGTTAGTCTTGCAAATTTGAACTTATTCCCAGAAGTAAATAAAGAAAATCAATGGAGAGCTGCCTCATCCTTTATTCTTTTCCATCTTAGAGTAGGCAATTAGTTTTCTACTGGAAGCTCCAGACATATGGCTAGCTTGAAGGGGACAAAATATGAGTCCACATCAGAGGTTGTCACTGTAACTCCTATTGTTACTGTGCACAGATGAGAAGATTAGTTCACAGCAGAAAAAGCCAGTTATCCCCAGAAAAGTATTTGCTCTCTTGTTCCATTATACATATGTTTCACAGACTTTCTATAATGTGCAGAATTGGACAGCTGTGGGCAGTTCTGGTGACTGTGGAAATCACTGGTCTCTTTCTCCTCAGTTCTGATTCCAATGGGTCATACAGGACACTGGAAGGAGTTTTTCTTTTCACAGTATCTCTTACTATAGTCTCTCTTGAACATGGAGCACCCAGGGACTGCAGGGAAACATACAGTGATGCAGCTTCTGACTGAACTATACTGAGGAAAGGTTATGCTTTCAGACCACATGCTTTCAAAACATATTATCTGCAAAGCTATTGGTGTGGGACTCCTCAGAGACCAAGGAATGCATCTGAAGTAGTATGATTTGAATCTGCTACGAATTATGGTATGGTTGCTTGATGTATTTATTCGTTTATTTCTATGTATACCTACATATATAAATAAAAAAATGGAAAGAAAATGCAGGATTTCACCACAGTAGTGAAGTGTGTGGCAGAATCAGGAGAAGAGAGGCAGTACAGCATCCACTCAAAGCTAGTAAATTATTTTCCAAATCCTAATGCCTGGTGACTTTAAAAAACATAACTTAGATTTTGAAGTCACTAGTGTGCAGACCCCAGCCACTCTACCCTGTTACTCATGCCTATACTGATGTGCAACTTCAATTACTACAGATGAATTGGAAAGTCTAGAGAAGCATTAACAGTAAAAGCAGAAAAATTCATATTGTACAATTATCACAGTGTCAAACAAAAGAAAGAAATTCTCTTCCCCAAAGTTTCAATCTGTTTCCCACTGATTCCCTGTCACTTCAGTGGGAAGGCACTTTTAATTACTGTCATTACAGTCCCAGATGTGGAGCAATTTTGCTCCAGTCTATATAGTGAGAAAACAAAACTCCAAGGAGAAAAATCGTGGTTTTTTTATAGATTGGACAAAACTGAAGATAAAAATACCCCTTGCTGATAATATACAGAACCAATTACATTTTGAACAGTGAGGGACTGCTGTGCCTTAGCTATGTATTAACAGCTTTAAACATCCAAAAGAACTCCCATTTAAATCTCAACTGCAGATGAGTTTACTCTGGACATAGAAAGTCTATAATCATTCTGGCATGAACATCTGATTTGCAACACTTAACTCTAAAAATAGTAATAACAGCCCTTAATGACATAGCCGTCTACACTTTGTATTAGAAACTACTGGATCAACTGGAAGTCATTTAGACAAACAGATCAATGAAGTGAACACAAACCAGAATAAATATAAACATTACATACCACATTTATGAATTTATCTAAATGTTTGAAGCTGTTGAGATACAGATTATTATTTTTTTAACTTTGAAAGTAGTCATTTTGGTGAGAGGAAATACGGGTTTTGATCATCCATGAATTATTTTATTATTTGCTCTGGCTTTACTGTTACGACAATTCTGTTTTCCACAGGTAGATACATAAAGACACACAATGACAGTATCCATCAGGACAGTAAAGTGCATAGAATTTCAAAGTTCACCCAGGAAAGGAGATATTGGTGCCCCACTCTGCCTGACAAGTTCTGAATCTGTAGGTCAAGGAATTTGCCTTTGGGTCTAATTACCAAACTACAGACCTAATACTGGGTTCCCGCAGAAACATCAGCATCTCCAAGAGAGACAGACTTTCTGATTCAGCTTTTTTGCAGCTCTTTATTGACAGGCTCAACTGTCCTTGTGCTCAGTCTGCTGGCTGTTGACCTCATTCAAACACAGTCAATGAACAGAGAAGGAAGATATTTGACTTGAACCTCTGAACTGAATATTGAGAGCAAAGGCAGTGAAGTGTATCATCTGCCTAAGGCCCTCTCCTCACCTCTCTGTATTTCTCCTTTAAAAACACAAAACTGTAAGAGGATTTTGGGTCTGGCTACTTTCCAAACTTTTCAAGGGAAAGACAACATTCAGAAAACAGGAGGAAATAAGGAAATAACCACACAAAAGGCAGCACAGCCACCCCAGGATGGATGGTTGGAAGTGTTGCTATCCCCATAACCCACAAGATACAGGAGATTGGACCCAAGCATGTGAGATGCAGTGACTCATGGCATGTGGTAGTTTTGGGTTGGACTGTACCTAGCAGGGTGATTGCACAGGCTGGCATATCATTGCTGTGGTTTGGACTGGACTACAGAATGCATTTTTTTTTACAAAAATGGTCTCAATAAACATTTATTCATTCCTGTTTATTAATTGAGTAATTGAAGTTGATCACTAAGTTTATATTTATTTCCCTTAATTTCTGAACTTTAATGGGGAAGCATTTGCTCTATCTCATAGAGTTGGAGGGCAGGAACTGCTACATCAGAAAACTTTCACATCTCCAAAAACACAGGCACCAAAGAATTATAGCTACTGAATGACAGAACAGATGGCCAAATGCATAAGATGAGGGGCTGCCTTTATACCAGCTAGCCTTAAACAAATGGATTGGGCTGTAAATAATTCTTGCATGAAGTGGCTTAGAATTTAATTTAGAAACTTAGTCTATTTTTAGGCAGTAAAAAGAATCATTTGCATTGTTGAAAATATGTATAATTTACTGACCTAGGTCTCACAAATAATAGCATACAGCCACATTTTAGTCCATTGACCATCTGTTTTGCTACATTATTCTGACTGCAAATGTGTTTTAACACCATTGCAGAAGGATGCAGGGTATAAGTTTCAGTTCTGGATGCACATTACACAATAAGCATTTCTAACCAGCAGTATAAGGCTTGTAGAGTAAATAACAGTTTTATTTAAATTTGTCTTCTCAATTCTCCATCATCTCCTTCTTCCTAGGCTATGCATCTTTTGGTTGGCCTCTCTTCAATAGTTCTGCTCTAGAATAACCCTTTCTATTTATGTTTATAGTTTGCTACGGCTTTTATACCAAACTACAAGATCTGTTCTTCACGAATTATCTAAGACTGGATTTTGCCCAACAGCAGAATAGATTCTGGCCATTTTCTTTTGTTATTTTTAGGGAATTTTTTTAAATGTGCTATTTTCATTAAAGCATAACAATGTAATTTTTGCAACAGGTGGAATATTCAAGAAAACACAATAAAGATTCTGACTAAATGGTGCTGTAGTATTTTTTCTTACCACCTATAGAGAGAACATCTAGGATATTCTGCAAGCAGTACTTTTTCACAGTACACGCCCAGGAAAAGAGAACTGGACTTTCATATGAAGACATGGGTCTTAAACACTTGGTATAATGCTAGTTTTTTCTTCTTCAGATGCCAAACAGAAAACAGATCAGTGATGATGGGAGGTGTTTAGGGACCGGAGGTTAGCAAACATCACTCCAGTCTTCAAAAAGGGTAAGAAGAAGGACCCAGGTAACTATAGACTGGTCAGCCTCAGCTCCATCCCAAGAAAAGTGATGGAACAATTTGTCTTGGATTCTGTCTCTAGGCACATCAAGGACAAGAGGGTCATTATGGACAGTCAGCATGGCTTCACCAAGAGGAAGTCATGCTTGACCAATCTAATAGCCTTTTATGTGGGCATAACTGGGTGGATAGATGATGGCAGAGTGGTGGATGTGGTCCACCTTGACTTCAGTAAGGCATTTGACACAGTCTCACATAGCATCTTCTCATCCAAACTGAGGTAGTGTGGACTAGATGATTGGGTAGTGAGGTGGATTATGAACTGGCTGCAAGATAGAAGCCAGAGAGAAGTGGTCAACAGGACAGTCTAGTTGGAGGCCTGTATCTAGTGGAGTCTCCCAAATACTGGTACTGAGACCCATCCAATTCAATCTATTCATTAATTACTTGGATGAGGGATTAGGGTGCATTCTTAGCAAGTTTGCTGATGACACAAAGCTGGGTGGTGTTGCTAACACCACAGCAGACTGTGCTGCTATTCAGTGAGACCTGGACAGGCTGCAGAGCCAGGCAGAGAGAAACTGAAAGAGGTTCAGCAAGTGTAAAGTCTTGCATCTGGGCAAGAACAAACCCAGGGACCAGGAGAGGTAGGGGACTGACCAGTTGGAGAGCAGTGTAGGGGAAAGGGACCTGGGGGTCCTACTGGACATCAGGATGTTGGCCAAGAGGGGCAACAGCATCCTGAGGTGGATAAGAAGGGGGGTGGTTAGCAGATAGAGATGCTCTTCTCCCCCTCTACTCGGCACTACTGAGACCGCGTCTGGAGTATTGTGTCTAGTTTTTGGCTCTCCTCAGTTTAAGAAGGACCCAGAGCTGCTGGAGGGTGTCCAGTGCTGGATGGTGTCCTCCTTATGAGGAAAGGCTGAGGGAGCTGGGTCTCTTGAGCTTGGAGGAGGCTGAGGACTGACCTCATTAGTGTCTATAAATATGTGAGAGGTGGGTGTCAGGAGGGTGAAGTCAGGCTCTTCTCAAGATCATCTGGTGATAGGACAAGGGGCAATGGGTGCCAGCTGGAACAGAGGAGGTTCCATATAAGTATCAGAAGGACTTTCTTCCCAGTGAGGGTAACAGAGCATTGGAACAGGCTGCCCAGGGGCGGTTGTGGAGTCTCCTTCTCTGGAGATGTTCCAGATCCGCTTACATCTGTTCCTGTGCAACTTGGTCTAGGTGATCCTGCTGCGGCAGGGGGATTGGACTAGATGATCTTTCGAGGTCCCTTCCAATTCCTAATGATTCTATGACAGGAAATTATTTGAGATATCAGTACTAGATGTACTGATAAGTACAGTAATTAGTAAATAGTTACAGCTTCTTGATCTTTTGTACCTTAAAGCAAGTTGAAATAGGAATGATTATACATTTATCTCATTTCTCTATTATATATTCATTTCATACTAAAACACTGTTTACACATTTATGGCCTTGTTAAATTTTAAACTTTCAAGAGAATGAAGGTTGCATTTCCAAAAACAAGCAAGATGTCATCTCCAGCCTAGGACTGAAGAAATCTCATACATCATTTTCTGTCTTACTTATTTAACAAGATCTTAACAGATAGCCCTTCTTACTGATGGCCATCTCAAGCAGAGATTTGACTTTATTAGATTGATGCTTCCTCCAAGAGAGCTTTGTACCGTGGAATGTAAGCAAGCCATGAAATTCCATGGCACAACTGTGTAGTAAACACACAGGCAATACTAAAACTCTTATAATTTTAGAGGCATTCAGACAGGTCTGAGGTACTAAAAAGGGCAACCTTCATGTAGTTTCTCAAGAGACAACTAAAGATCTAATTCTCGTTTAGAAAATTGTGACTCAGCTGTTGGCCTACAACACCTGTGTCATGGCTATTGGAATTTCCTTCCTATAAAGCAAGATCTCAGTTTGTGTTCATACATTGCTCGTAACCAGTGTGCACCTGAACTTGGGCTTGGGTTTCTGAAAGCATGCTAGCTCTTTTCATCCCTGTTACCTGACTTCCATGATAAACTACAAATTCTGAATTATCATTTCAGAACTGATAGGGCTGCCCTTCCTCCACTATTCAATATAGGGCTGAGGCTGGTGGAAAGGTTACACCTATGGCTGCAGATTTTCCAGGAGAAAATACTCCACTTCAGAATATGTCAAGTTGCATTTTATCTTCAGCACATGTATGAACAGAGATCCAACCCAATTATTAGGTTTTATATTTTCCAGCAATGCAATAACAGAAGAAAGGAGAGCAGGATCTTTTTCTCTTCCTTTTATGAAAATGTCATAATGTGCAAGGAAATAGCTAACAGCCTACTATAGGTCAAGTCTTTCACTTAGAAGAGAGAATTTAATTGTTCCACTATGGCAAAATTCCAGTTGATTTTAGCATGTTTAGCTGTTAAACTCAGAGTAGGACTTCAAGCAGATTAAATGTTGATTAACTTCGCTTTTAGTAAAGGTAGTGTGTTCAGTAGAATTAAATGTGACAGTCACAAGAGTAGTGTAGGACATGATATTGATAGCTACACTCAAGTAACACTAATCTATTATAGGTGTATAAAATATAAATAAATTCAATAAATAAATGTCATAATTGAAAAATTTAACCAAATACTTCTTGTATTCACCCTAGTAGGCTTCTGATAGAAGAAAAAACATTAATCTGGAGGAAACTAACATTGCAAGGCTATGAAAGTATTTATCATTTATAATACTGCATAGCCTGGTAATTATTAGATAAAGAAGAGAAATAAGATGTATTTACTATTCTGTTCAAGCAGTAATTTGCAGTAAGGTGAACAGCTGTTGGAGTGGGGGAGTTGGGGTTCTTTGTGTTGGTTTGGGTTTTTTTGACAGGTCTGGGTATGTATTTGGAATAAATAACAACTGTGTAGTGGAAACATAAAGGAACAGCTTAACAGTAGAGGTGGTATTGGACTAATTAATAGCCTTGATAGGACAATTCACTAGTTCAGCCACACAGAGAAGAGCTGAAAGAGAAATTTCCCTTCTTGATTTAGTCATTCAAATATCAGATTCAAAATTTCCAGAACTGTAAATTAAAAAGAGAAGAGCAAAAGTCACTAATTCCTGAAGCAGGAACAATAGCACCTCTGAAACAAAACAGCATTACCTTCTTGCTTTGAGTTACTACATACCTGTTAAGACATTGTACTTACAAGATTTCTCCCTCTCCTGACAGAAGGTGAGCAAAACGCCTTTTAACTGCTCAAATCTGATGGAGAAATTTTGGTCCTGAGTTTTCATAATAATTCGTATGAGGGCAAGCACTCCTGCACTTCTGTTGCAGATGCTGTGTCTCTTGTCAGTCTTTCTGGTTTGCTTTTTTTCCTTCTTTATTCCCCTTCTCTAAGTCACTGACACTAGCATTAAATAGGTCAGACTGATTTCTGGTCAACCGTTACATAGTACATGTAACTGGTGAGGAGGGGGTGACAGTTACTGAATTCCTACCTCTTGAGTCAATGACTGAGCTGTGGCTGGGTATTGTGTGGTTCACTGCATTTCATCTCAACTAGCATACATACAGAATTCATTTAGCCTGCCACACTAAGTTTGGGAATGTGGCAGTCTGTAATAATTGTTGTGTATGGAGTATCATTGTTGTGAAACAACATTTGGTTCCAGCTTGGAGCACTGGCATTTTAGAAAGGAAATGCACATTTGTGATCTCACCACCATCTAACTTCCATAACTCTTGCAATGCTCTCTTGGTTTTTACTTAGGAGGACATTCAGATGTGTGAAAAAAAAGTAATCACATGCAACGTGTGATTACTCATTAGAAACAGAAAGAGGAGATTCATTACTACAGATCATGTAGTAGTTTCTGTCATCTTCTAAGCTCATCACAAACCAACATTCATCAGTCACCAAAAAAAACCAGAACAGTAAAAGGTTTCTGCACAAAGAACTTCTACTTTAAGTGCATTTATTTGTTTCCTAGAAAGCATTTGATACTAAGAAGTGCCCTCCTTTGACAGGTGTAAAAAAACCTCTGGTTATTAATTTTCTGATGGAAAAAAAAAAATTAACTGAGCGTGTCATTCACTCATTCATAATTCATGTCAGAATTAAATATCAAAATACAGCTCTTAAATTGCATTTTACAAGGATGTAAAAATAAATAAAGGTCTATTCTAGCAAAATTATAGAGGTGGATGTTGAATCAAGAATAGTGACAATCTCACTAAATAGGAATGATTCTTACTTCTCAAGACTGTATTGTTAATTTAACAGGATTGATAAAATTGCATTCTGCCCTTTACAAAATAAACAGACAAAGCATGGAAAACTGTCAGCTCAAGGGATGAACACTTGAAAAAACAAGTATTTTAGCTTTGTCTTCACTAGCTTTGAAACATACACTGACACACATTTCCAGTGATAAAAGGCTATTTCAGATTCACTGTAGCCTCACTGAAAGACCTTACTGCTCAGAAGCAATTACCTCCAGAATTGCAGCACACATCCCCTCCGAAATGGAGCTGTTCACCACAGCAAAGCACCTTTTCATAGCAGCATGAAGATCATCTTGTGGCATTTCCTGTAATAAATGTACTCCAGGTGACCTACAAATCAAATGTACACAAATTGGACACCTCCCCAGAACATGCCTTAACAATTCTTCCTAAAACTTAGGACAATGATGGAAGGTGGTCAGAGCAATACAGGCATGGTCCAGATGTTAACAATCACTTGCCCATGGGCAAACCACTTTACCACACTTTGGTCAGCTTTCCATCTACAAAAGGGGTTACAAACTCACTCCAACACACACTGCTATCTTCCATTTCAACATCTGCTGAAGTTTTATGGTTGATCACTTAACACCATGTTTTAAGAACCACAGTCAGCCTCATCTCTGAAGGGGTTGAGTTCAGTGGATAGGAGTGCAGTTTTTCCCTAAAGAATTTGTGTAATGCAGGGAGGATGCATACAGAGACTTAGGAAAACCACACAGTTTAAATACTTAGGGAAGTGGAGCGTGATGATCAGAGTAGCAACTACAGGTGATACTGTCCTTTGATGCTGCCTGTTGGGGAATGGACTGCAGTTCTGGAAAGTCTCTTCTGCTTCCTCTTTTATTATAAGCACTCTTCTGTTCTGAATGATTACATTTCTACTGTCCTCAGCTTAATCAAGATCAAATGAAAATGGTGGTGGAGTCATCATCCCTGGAAGTCTTCAAAAGATGTGTCATGGGACATGGTCTAGACCATGTGTGGGACATGGTCTAGTGCTTATGGAGGTGCTAGGATGAAGTTGGACTTGATAATCTTAGAGGTCTTTTCCAATCGTAATGACTCTGTGAAACAAAGATGAAGGGTGAAAAAATAGGGTAACAAGGTGTTCAGTCTCAGATGAAGTGAATGAGACACACAGAATCATAGAATACCTCTGGTTGGAAAGGACCCTCAAGATCATCAAGTCCAACATCTGACCCAGGAACATTAAATAATGTTCCTTAAGACTTGTGATAACTTTTGAAAAGCCAGCAGCTCCTCGGCTTGATGAGCCTGCTCCTGCCTCTCAACCTCAACATGACAAAACTAAGCCATGTGGAAACACAAGGTCAAACAAACTTTGTTTAATGCTTTGTTTAAGCATTGTTTTTCTGTTGGCGCAGTAACATGCAGATTCTATGGAGATGCATAACTTTATCAACTGGAGTACAGTACATGAATACAGGAATAATTTTTCCCATGAATAACCTGATAGAAAAAACATTATCTTTTCCACCAAAAATGGAATTGCACAACACATATATTAAGCAGATTTTAATTGTCAGATAATATCCATCAGAGATAACACAGCTGTTCTGCTCAAGTCAGACAATTCTAGGTTCTGCAAGAACACAGAAAAAATCTTTTTGCCCTAACGTTCATATCCCTCCACCAGGAAGCACTTAAACAGAAAGGACAGAAAGAACCACACTGGGTAATCTTGTCCACCTACTCATTTACCCATCAACAGCAAGCATGAAAAATCTTGCAGAAGCCAGGATGAAAGGAAGAGTGGAAAGTCCTCTAAGAATCATAAATCACTAAATCAGATGTGACTTCACAGAAAACATGAAGAGCAGACAGAAAGGTTAACATCAACTTCTTACCTTTTAATTTTTTCCTGAACTTCATTTGTGAAATGTGGATCAACCTAGGAAGGATCAGACACACACAGGTACATGGCTGTACTTTAGCTCTGCAGCATATGCTCGAAACACCCAGAAATGAAAAATAAATGTTAGCACAAGTTTTACCAAAATATTTAAATTCCTGAATGTTCTGAGCTTTAAAATGGTACCACCACAGATGTGTAACTTCGTGGCTAGATCTGACTCTTCAGACAAGCGCTCCAGTGAATGATTGACACTTAGAACAACCAGCTGTGGTTGGGAGTGCACAAATCAGCAGAGAGAGGACTACTCCTCTCCAGACCTTTCAGCATCTCCTCTAACACAGAGCTGCCTTAGGCTAGTGGAGGGGAGGTTCCATTTCTTCTCTGCTGCCATCCCTCTGGCTGCAGGTTCTAATTAGAGCAGGATGTGTTTAACATGAGTGATTGTGTTTAGATGATGGGTTAAGGCTAACATGATTCAAATGACAACTTACTGTCTAAGTGAGGAGCAGTGCACCACTGTGCCAAGCCCTGCACTGCCTGTCCCTGCATGCATGAAGTGAACGGTGTGAGGGAGGAAAGGAACTTCTGAGGCATTAAATTACACTGGAAGCAATCCTCACACAAACTGAGAGAATCAGCTAGATGTTATTATGGACTGACAGAAATGATTGTTTGAATACTAATAAACATCAAAGTTCTAGATACTCTAACGTAAGGCATGCTGGAGTTATTAAAAAGTAGTCCGAGCTGGGCAACTAACTTCAGCAGGTTTATTTACAAAGCTCAGCTCTGTCAGCTATTTTAATTTAACAGGATTAAAAGAAATAAACAGAACTTGGAAATCCTTAACTAGACATGAAGGACAGGACTAGACTTCTTTTATTAAGGCTGACTGACTATATTAGATAAATTTATGATAGCTTGCACAGCTTGTAGCAGTTGTAAGGGCTGGGAACATGGATTATTTTCTTTAATGTGTGCTAATATTTTGGATTGTGTTAGTTGGGGTTTTTTTTCCACATTATGAGAAAAAGAATACTCACAAAGCATTTCAGAAATTCCTTTTGGAAGAAAGCCAGAATTTGTTTTACAACTATGATTGTGTGCTTTGAAAATAAGAGTAATTATTTCATTTAACAGGGCTTCATAAATTAAAACATTAAAGTGAACCACTCTTGCACTAAATAATGAATTCCTACTGAATGAAAAAATAAAAGTCTTGCATAACTGCCTAGAAAGTATTTTTGGTAGCAGCAGGAGGGAAAAAAATTCAAGTGCCCTTTTCCGAAGCACTACCTGATCCAAACAACAGAGTACAGTGCAGATATAGATACTAAACCAGTACATCATGCCATAGGTTCCTGGGATATTTCATACTGAATTGCACAATTGCTATTTCTATATAAATATCTTTCCAGCTTTCTCCCCAAAGGACTATTTTGATGCTGAGCTCCTCTCATGATGAGATATACTCTCTTTGCATGAAAACCAATGGAGAGCTTGCAACTGATTTAATGAACAGTGGGATATTGTTTTTTGCCCTTCTACCTTTAGAGGAATGAGAAAAACCTAGAGCTTGTGACTCATAAAATTTGTAAGATATTAATTTCTGTCCCATCTACTTCTATGGAAGCCAAGAAATTGCCATCTGCCTCATAAACAGAACAATCCTTTAAGCTGCATCCTTCCATTGGTAGATATTTCAAGAAGCCTGGTCTCAATATGAGAATTCAGTAAAAATACTTCTTTCAAGATGGGTGCAGTGATGACTTAGAGAAGTGATCCCCCTGAGCTATATTTAGGAACTTGAGGGGGCACAGTTATCTAACTACAGGCTCAATATAACAGAAATTAGATACAACATAAGCTGTTCAGCAAGTTGGAAAAGCACTTAAAGACATGACTGTTTCCAAAACCAAGTGATGATGACAGGGTGCCTAGGAACTTAGCACAGTCTCAGAAAGCTACTGAAGAAGAAAGTAAAGTAACATCCACTCCAAATGTCTCCATGACCCAGTTCTTCTACAGGTGGAATGCTTGTTGCCACTTTTTATTTTGTCACATCAGCACAGCAGGTAAATACGATCATCAGATACCCATCGTCTTGTTTTAAAATAATCACCCAACCAGAGAAAGAGCCTTCAGAGAGCTGCTAATTTCACACCTTTACAAGGAACTAGAGGAAAGCAGCTTGTGTTTCAATCAAAACAGATGAGATAAGATAACGCATGGAAAGGGGAGTGGGCACATAGCCCATCCCCAACAGGGCCAGACAGGCTATTATAGATCTACTCTGCTCACAGGTGAAGAAACACCTGAGACATGTTGGAGAGATCTGTGAAGATCAAGACCAACCAAAATCTAGGAAATCTTCTATAAACACACTCTTATTATATTACTGTCATATAAAAATTATCTCAGAAACAACAGTCCAGAAACATCTTGGGTGGGTTGCCTGTGGCCCTCTAGAGATCATAGGGAAAACCAGGTCTTAGTCCGTTTCAAGTTCTGGCAGAATATCATGCAGAGGACAAGAGTGAAAAGCAGTATCCACAGGAGTATTCAGTACAGCTAGAAAGAATTTACTCAGATTTGCGAGGCTTTAGCACCTCACTGTGAAAGGAATCAGCTCTACTCATGACAGCAGGTGACCCCACATTACAATTTTTATCTGATCAACTGTTGAATCAACAAGCCCAAGCTTCCCCTACAAGTGAAAACCCAACTGTTGCATCTGCAGCGCAGCACAATCTGCCTGCAGCAATTACACCAGAAGAAGAATCTTGTGAAAATAACACAGCCATTCTGCATCATCCCTTCCATCTACTAAATGCTGAAGGAAATTCAGTGTCTTCTGGCTTAACATGTAGCTCCACTACTGCAATTTAAGACAATTAAAAACTTGTAGAAAATAGAGTTTTGATTCAGATGAAACAATTTGGCAACTAGGATCTAAATTAACGAACTTGAGGTTGACAAGAAAATTATACAACATCATCAAGAAACAGCTCATTTCTCCATTTCTACCAAAAGTTTCATTTTCAGAGTGTTTTTCTTGAAGAACAAGCAAACAAAAGCTTAGGAGAGTTGTCAGCTTAATGGTAGCACTAGCTCTTACTTCGCAAAGAGTATCTTAGCGAGTAGGACACCTATTCAGGATGTACCTGGCAGGATTTTGTATTTCTCAGCAGGCTAAAGAATTTGAAATAGTATCTTTCTCTCCTGCTTGATTTTCCTAATTATCTGTGGAGGCAGTTATTCAACTCAAACTGTCTCAGTAGGCACAGAAAGAGGTTAGACACAGGCAAAATAGCTGTCAATGGAAAGCAGCATCATTACAAACACAGCAATGTTCCATCTACCAGAACATTTAAGAATTACACAGAGAACACAAAGTGGGTGTCAGGATGTCACCCACGAGCTGAATGCAAGTTTTGTGGTCTTAGCTTTTTAAAACTTTTATAAGCTTCTATTCTGGGAATAGAAAATTAGCCATTGTCTCAAATTTCCTTATAGAAACGAGCAAAAGGAAATCTGGAAGAGACACATGCTAAAAATTGTACATTATACAGGATCCAATCCAGCAGCATTACGTAGTTTGCACCATTTGAGACAATCATGCAGAGCCAATGCAAGGAAAAGTTATAACCTTATGGAAGCAAAGCAGAAGACAGTAGGTGGGCCTTTGTTCTTTATATCCCCAATTAATATAACCTTAACATGTGGGGTTTTAATATTCACAGTAAAAATTACTTGCAGCACAGAAAATGGCACTGGCTTCCTTAAGATTTTGTGGTCTGAGAAGTAAGATGAATAAGAAAAGTACAGCTAAATAACAATAGAGCCAAGAATAATTTTTCATTGCTTAACAATGTTTTGGTACTATGGGGAAAACATGTTTTTAAATGTTTTAGGGAGCTTCAGTCCTTGCTCCTGTCTGCGCTCTGCCCAAGGGTTATTTCTGGTACCTTGCTGTAAAGATGTTAGCTATTGAAAAACTGAAGCAAATTTTAGAAGACGACTGAAATGTTTAAAATCCTCACTGGAGGCAGCAAGTGCATCTTTTGGTTCTAAAGAACAGCCTCATTACCCGTGCTCTAGATTTGCCTTCCACACCAGTTCCCTTCCACATCATGGTGTGTATTACCATGGAAAAAAACCCCTGCAGATAAAATGAAAATGTAAAAACAGCCTTTAAAAAAAAATTTGGCACAAAATTTACAAAGCACAAAACTTAATGAGAAAATATAAAACTGCTTCCTATTTGCCCATTTGGATTTTATTTCTTTTCTTATATAACAGCTTGGTGGCATGTTCTCAGGCTTGTGTGAAGATGAATCAGCAATGAGACTCATAGAGGGATAGGAATGCATTACCCAAACGAGACAGCAAGGCTTTTAGTACCCTTTTAGCATCAGCAAGAGTTTGTTTCATGAGACACAGCTGCCTGCTCAGTCCTTTTCAACTGGTTAGATTATGACTACAGGCTGCCTTTTCAAGACTTCTGCTGCTGTAGATATACACATATCACAACTGAGTTCTTCCTCAAAAGTCTTGTAACTAGTTTTGTTAGTTTAGTATGAATGATGTTCCTATGACCGAGGCAGCATAATGGAAGCATAAGAAGCAGGACAGTCTCTGTGCAGCTCCCCTGGTCCCTGAGCAAGGCTGAACAAACTTCATTTAGCTCAGAATTAAGAAACACTTTCAAGGCTCGGGCATTTTTCCCTCTCTCCCTCATCAATTAACAGTGCAGTGGCTACTGTAAAGGATCTAGCCCACCACAAATCCTGTGCTATGAAATATTTAGGCAGGGTATTGGTTAGACTGGCATTTGGGAAATATCCACCCCTCTCTCATGGCTCTTCTCACAGGATTCTTATGGGTTTGGACTAGATGACCTTTAAAGGTCCCTTCCAGCACACAGTATCCTATGGTTCTGAAAATAATTTTGTAGTTTTGCACCTTTTCAGCACTGTGCTTAACAGAAATCATAAGCCTACTTACATGTTTTAACTAGGTTTGTGGGCGGAAGGGATCCATAATCCATTCCATGCAATGGCCAATTACATCAATAGATATCCTGGGTCTGGAAATAAACCACAGGTGACGAAGAGAATACCTGATGTGGAGGACAACGGAACTCCAGTTAGTAAACCAACTCCAATAGGGGCCAGTCTGAAATGCCTTTATACTAATGCACGAAGCATGGGGAACAAGCAGAAAGAGCTGCAGGTCTATGTGTGCCTGCAGGATTATGATGCCATTGGTATCACTGAAACATGGTGGGATGGTTCTCAGGACTAGAATGTAGGGATAAGTGGGTACAGACTCTTTAGGAAAGATAGGCAATTGAGAAAGGGAGGGGATGTTGCCCTCTACATCAAAGACCAACTTGAATGCATGGAGCTCTGTCTGGGGAGGGAAGAAGAACTAAACCAGAGCTTATGGGTGAGGATCAAAGGGAAACCAGGGAAAGGGGAGATCACAGTGCGGGTTTGCTACAGGCCACCTGACCAGAAAGACCTGGAGGATGAGGCTCTTTATAAAAAGATAAGAGCAGCTTCACATTCACAGGCCCNGTTATTCAAGGACCAACTCCTCCAAGCCCAAGAGCAGTGCATTCCAAGAAAGAAGGCAGACAAAAATGCCAAGAGGCCAGCAGGGATTATCAAGGTGCTCCTGGACCTCCTTGGGTGCAAGAAGAAAGTCTATAGGCAGCGGAAGGAGAGACCGGCTGACTGGGAGGAGTACAGAGGACTTGTCAATGCAGCCACGATCCAGATTAGAAAAGCAAGAGCAGAGATAGAATTGAATCTGGCCAGGAAGATAAAAGGAAACAAGAACAGCTTCTTTGCATACACCAGTAACAAAAGGAAAGCCAGGGATGACATAGGGCCTTTCCAGAGAGAAAATGGAGACCTGGTTGCAAGTGATATGAGGAGGCTGAGGTGCTTGATGACTATTTTGTCTCAGTCTTCAGCGGCAAAGAATCTAGCCACTCCACCCAAGTCCCACTAGGCAAAGACAGAGACAGGGTGAAGGATAATAGAACCACTTTCAGTGAACATTAGGTTTGAGACCATCTGAAGAACCTAAATGTGCCCAAGTGCATGGGGGCCTGATGAAATCCACCCATGGGTCCTGAAGGAAATGGCGGATGAAATTGCCAAATCACTAGCCACCGTATTTGAAAGATTATGGCAGTCTGGTGAAGCTCCTGCAGACTGGAAAAGGGGAAACATCAGCTCCATCTTCACAATGAGAAATAAGGAACACCCCAGAAACTGTACGCTAGTCAGTCAGCCTCTGTGCCTAGCACGATTGTGGAGCAGACCCTCCTAAAGGCCCTGCTGAGGCCTCTGGAAAATGAAGAGGTGATGGGTAACCAACAGGGCTTCATCAGAGGTAAAGCATGCCTAACTAATTTGATGGCCTTTTATGATGGTGTTACATCATAAATGGACAAGGGAAGAACAACCAATGTCATCTACCTAGACTTCTGTAAAGCGTTTGACACTGACCTGCACAACCTCCTGATCACCAAACTGGAAAAACATGGACTTAACGAATGGACCAATCCATGGATCATGAATTGAGTGGATGGTTGCATTCAGAGAGTTGTGGTCAATGGCTCAATGTCCAAATGGAGAACAGTGATGGGTGGTGTCCCTCAAGGGCCAGTACTGGGACCAGCACTCTTTATCATCTTCACAGGTGATATTGACAGTGGCATTGAGTGCACCCTCAGCAAGTCTGCCAGTAACACCAAGCTGTGTGGTGTGGTGGACACGCTGGAAAGAAGGGATGCCATTCAGATGGTTCGGACAGGCTTGAGAGCTGGGCCAGTGCCAACCTCATGAGATTCAACAAGGCCAAGTGCAAGGTCCTGCCTGCACCTGGGTCAAGGTAATCCCAGGCANCCTGCACCTGGGTCAAGGTAATCCCAGGCACAAATACAGACCACCTGGGTGGTGAACTGATTGAGAGCATCCTTGAGGAGAAGGACTTGGGGGTGTTGGTTAATGAAAAACTCAACATGAGCCAGCAGTGCTCGCTTGTGGCCCAGAAAGTCAACCATATCCTAGGCCACATCAAGAGAAGCCAGTAGGTTGGGAAGGATGATCCTCCCCCTCTCTTCTGCTCTCACGAGACCCCAACTGGAGTACTGTGTCCAATTCTGGAGCCCCCAACACAGGAAGGTTATTGAACTGTTGGAATGTGTCCAGAGGAGGTCCATGAGGATGACTGGAGGGCTGGAGCACCTCTCCTATGGGGACAGGTGGAGAGATTTGGGGCTGTTCAGCCTGAAGGAGGCTCTGGGGAGATCTTATAGTGCCCTTCCAGTACCTGAAGGGGCTACAGAAAAGCTAGCAAGGGGCTGTTTACAAGGACTTGGAGTGGTAGAACCAGGTGTAATGGTCTCAAGCTGGAAGAGGGTAGGTTTAGACTGGAAGTCAGAAGGAAGTCCTTCATGATGGGGGTGCTGAGCCACTAGAACTGGCTGCCCAGGGAGCTTGTGGATGCCCCCTTCCTGGAAGTGTTCAAGGCCAGATTGGATGGGGCCTTGAGCAACCTGGTCTAGTGGGGGGTGTCCCTGCTCATGGCAGGGGGTTGGAACTAGATGATCTTTGAGGTTTCTTCCAGCCTGAACCATTCTATGAATCTATGAGTCTATGTTCATGGATAGTTGACTTCTAAAGGCCTTGGTTCCTGCAGGTAAAATCAGAAAGATCTCTAACTGGAAGTAACTGGAAAGAATAGTGGATATTCAAAGACCATCTTATGTATTCCATTTTCTGAATTTCACAGACTTGTTAAAAAAGATTCAATAGTTTTTTCTTGTCTTTCTTCATGCTTTGTAAACCCACACTTTCAAACCTTTCTTCATATCTAGAAGATTATTTCATAATGATGATTGTGATAGTTTTGATTTTAAACTCTTTCAGGAGCTGGTGCTTCATGAAAAGATATGGGAGGAAGCATGTTTGGGTTTGATCTTGAGGAAACAAGGCTTGGTCCTTGAGGAGAAGTGGTAAACAGGATAAAGGAACTGGAGACTGAACAATGGGGATGTGTAGTGAAGTTTAACTTACTTTGCATAGAGATATTGTAACCAATTGATGTTACTACAAACACATATGTAATGTTATTGTATCCAATGACAAAAGGCCAGGTATACTAAAGGCCTTCTGATTTGTGAATGAAAGTATAGGATGGCTTAATGAACTGTCTTCACTGGATCAAACTGTGGAGTCCGTGTGGAGTCTCTGCCTGTCAATTGCCACAAATGCTGACCCTGACATGATCTGGTCTATATTTCTGTGGACCATAGAGTAGACTGATGGCAAGCCCATCTAAGCTGAAGATATTCACAGCGGGAATTGGCAAAAGATTGCCTGAGGGAGCTGCTTATGCACAATCATTATTTATTATGTGGCACCTGATTAAAAAAGCACTTGAAAAAGTTAAAACAGACCAAAAGACTGTTGCTGCTGCTATAGCAGAGACTTCTTCCTCAGCCACAAAAAGGGGAAGCCCTTATTTCTACCATGCTGCAGCCCTTGCAGCCGATCTTGGACTCTAAAATATTAAAATATTTTAATTTCCACTATCTGCAACTAACCCTTTCTTGCTCGATTCATCAGCTCCTGTGACTCCAGTTTTATTGCCTCCTCCCCAGCTGCCTCAGCAGTGCAGCTTTTCCCACCACATTTTTTTACTGCCTTGCGTTCTGAGGTGCCTTCCTCAGATACTCATCAGAACACTTGCAATACTTTGGCTACAGTGGCCAGGATACGTGAGCAGGCAGATGCAG